>NNCF01125945.1:460738-522330 GCA_002313205.1 Laupala kohalensis
TTTACACAAGAAAGGAAACAAACTTAATATTGGAAATTACTGACCAATATCTCTACTACCCACTTTCTCAAAAATCCTAGAAAAATTGTTCTATAAGCGTCCTCTAGATTTTTTATCAAAAAATAACATTCTCTCTGACGATCAACACGGTTTTAGGAAATCCTTTTCCACTACAAGCGCCATATCTTTTTTCTTAAACGATGTTACCATATCTCTTGACCGTGGAGAAAATCCTCAGGGTGGTTTTCTTGACTTATCCAAAGCATTCGATGTCATCGATCACGGAATTCTCCTTTCCAAATTTGATTCTTTAGGAATTCGTGAACTTCCACATCAATGGCTAACTTCTTATTTAAAAGATAGATATCAACAGGTCGAAATATCCTATACTAAAAATAAAATACTTNCCCTATACTCTTTTTATTGTATGTGAACGACATGTCATCATCCACATCAGATTGCAAAATGGTTCTTTTTGCTGATGACACTAATTTACTGTGTAAGCACGCCAATGCTCAAAACGTTTTGTCTAACCTTTCGACTTGGTGCCATGCAAATCGTCTCATTGTAAACACTGACAAAACAGTGTCTATGTCATTTCACAATAGTAATACAAAATCTTTACCCCAGGTTTCTCTTTCCTTAAACGGAACACAATTAAAAACTGTTACGAATACAAAATTCTTAGGTCTCCATATTCAAGACAACCTCAAATGGAATTGTCACGTTGACAATCTTACTTCCCAGTTAAACAAATTGTGTTACGCATTCAGAATCTTAGTTAACGTAGTTAGTCCACTTATTTCCCGTTGCGTATATTTTGCAAACGTTTACTCCCTTTTACGCTACGGCATTACGTTCTGGGGAAATTCCGGTTAGAGCATTCAAAATTTCAGAATTCAGAAGAGGATAGTTTGGATAATTTGTAAATTTCACCCCCGTAACTCTTGTAAACCTCTGTTTAAGGAATTAAATATCTTAACACTTCCCTGCATTTATATTTATGAAACAGTCGTGTTTGTTAAGACCGAATTACTGAAGTTCCACCCTTGCTTCATACGAAACAGCCTCGTTCACGTACAGAATAATAATAATTTTTATCACCCTACAGTGTCAACCACTCTTTGCCAAAAGGGACCTTATCATTCGGGAATCGTTCTATATAATTCCCTACCCAAGAATATAAAATATTTTATGAATCTTTTCAAATCCGAGATTAAAAACTACATCCTGTACCAGTGCTTCTACACTGTAAAATAATTTATTGATTTTAATAAAAGTTAAATCCGTCTTGTACTTTATCACGCTATTGCTGTAGTACTTTTTAAATAACTTATATAAATTTTTTTAAAAATTATTTTCTTGCATGATTGTGTTGTCTTATGATTCATATTAGTTTTGTTTAATGTGTACTCAACTTTCGTACGGATGAGTACATTAATTCTGTATTCCCATCCTGGCCCGGGTTTTGCTTCGGTTGTCCTTCGGGTAGGAGCGGATATCTTATATAGGTATTCGAGGATTGTCTAGGGGCGTGTTTATTGTAACAATACATCGTGAATTTAGTGTCATTTCAATTCTTATGAATTGTAAACTCTGTTTACAGTGTGATCTATAGTTCGATAAAACTTTGTACGTGTAAAATATTTTTTTTGTTAAATTACAAACGTATTGACATTCTATTAGTATTATAACTCGTAGCTAACTTTTTATCTTATCTAGGAATTTTTGCCGAAATTTTTGAATTCGCCTCTGTCTTCGGGCTTTGATCGGAATTGATGGGATTGTCCCTTGCTTGCTTTCGGAGAGTAAATTAGTTTATTGTCCTCCACGTGGTCATACGCAGTTTGTACTGCTTTTTTCGACAATAATTTTTTTTTATAAAATAAATTCTTTAATGATACGTACAGTTTTCCATTTTTTATTTAAAAATAAATTGTAGATATTTGTGCAGTAGAAATTCGAGATTAATAAAGCAAAGATATTAATGATATACCCACCCAAGAACATCCGCCCCTACCCGGAGGAAATCCGAAGAAATTCCCGGCCCAGAATGTGATATTTTGCAAAACTTTCGAAAAATGTCTAGAGAACATATTTTACGGGCAAATTATCTCGGTAGGAAACAAATGCAGGAAGGTCATAGGAAATTTTGTCTACTTGATTTTCAAAAACTGTAGTATTGTTTAAATGGACGGAGTTCATGAATAACCGAAAAGCTTAACAACGCCAAAATCATATTGGCTATTTTTGAGGTTTTTTGGACAAACTGTTCAAAAGTTCATAATTTAATACTTTGGAGAAATTAATTCGAATATATTTTTCTAGGTTCCAATGATCTAATAGTACAAGTGTTACTATAAGGGTAGACTTGCTTTTATCTCATTTATGATGCGGTACTATCAATTTATGACTGAAAATGAAGAAAATTAAGATTATAAACTACACGAATGATAAACGAGAGATCTGTTTGTTTCTCAAAAGATATTGGGGATACACGTTGGGATGATAATGTTCTTCTGATATTCATCTGTTAATGTATATAAGCCGCGCAACATAACTCTTGCTCTGGCTGCTTAGTGGAAAGTGATTGTGCGGGGGTGAAAGAGGAGGAAAATAAACTCTTTTCTGAAATCATTTATCTTCTAGAGCGAAGGGTCTACTAACCCGACTCCCACTTCCCAAATTTCCCCACCGACCACCGAAGTACGATGAAGGGCGGTGAAATTGTTTCCGTGGAAAATGCGACCATCCCACTCTATTAACAGACCGAGTCATAGTTTGCATTCTGGCAAGTAGCTGCCTGGATAGAAGGGACCTTATACAGTATTCCATTACCAACCTGATTGAATAAATGGTTTGGAAATAATGTCGTATGGCGAAGGTCCTGGTAATTCTAATTCGAGGTACAGACAGACTATTTGTCAATGTACAGAATATTTCTCCTTAATGATTATCTTCCCGTCTCGTTAATCACAGTAATCGTCCTTGTCATCCGGCTAGAGAAACTCTGATTGTATATAGAAACTCATATACTTCATGATTATTGGTTGATAATTACATCGCTCAGTGAACTTGTGCTATGTGGATATATAATCAGTCAAGCCTTAGAATAAAGCCATGTAGAATTTTTTGTCACAGTTAATTCGAGACGCTTTGGATTTATACTATTTGCATCCAATTCAGCAATTTGCTTGAGAGACTCTAATAACCTTGACGTTGACTAACCCTAAAACCCCACAAAAAATTGCTTGAATCAAGGCATATTGTTTTCTGTATTGAGCTGTGGTACTACAAAAGATCTGATTTTTTGTATCTTGTTTCTATATTCCTGAAATAATCCACGCAACTATTTGTGAAATTACTTCATAGGCACATCTTTTTTATTTATCCTGGGATGATTCTAATTATCAAAATATTTCAGACATGCTATTTTTGCCTATGCCAGAATACAAAGAAGAGCTAAACAGTCACGTTCAAAACTCCTATACGTGAGAAGTACTAGTTTTTTCTATTATTTCCCCATATGAGTACTTACTACTTCCCAAGCTCTTGAAGTAGTAGGTTCGACATCCACAGATTTGAGCGAGGTAGCGCTGCCTGCACTCAATCATACAGTTGGAGAGAGTGTACGTGTGGAAGATGTCAAGGTCCGTCTCGTCAGGGAAGAAACAGGGACGTTCCTTGGGCGATACACTCTTTAAAGAGTTCGAACTCACTGTGGCCTAAGAAAATGCAAAATCGATATTAATAATTGATTCTTAAAATGTTATTAGCCATAATAAATACTGGGAATTGATATTCTTGCATTTAGGTCACCAAATAAATAACAAAATTATGTCATTTTGCCAACTTTTCGAATATTTATTTTAGTCATCAGGACTATATAACAAAACATAGATACATACAATGATATTCTATATTATAGTTTCATCAAAATCAACAAATCAATTACATACCTCATTGAACAAGAAGAAAAAGAACTTACATGGGTATATATACTTAGTGAAATAATATAATTTTATTTGTTGGCCTAAATGCAAGAATATCAATCCCCATTAATAGTTGATACTAGATTGCGTAATTAAGTTGTTGGCTGCAGCTGAAAAACATAAAGTAGAATCTTTTAAATAAATTCGTTGCAAACCGCAAAAGCTCATTACCATTTTAACATTCCTTTTTAGGTATTTTAATTAAACCGGAATAAATTGAAATGACGTGACCATAATAACTCGTATATACGTGTTCAAAATCATTCCCAACTTCTGCGTCATGTCCTAGTACTTGGAACTTAAATCAGATCTGTCTTTTTGCGGATAATAAACTTAAACTAGTTATACAAAACCATTGCACGTACTTCCTCATATACGTTTCTCAGTCTGCACTAAAGAGTGACATTAAAGAATTTAATAAAGCAGGGTGATATTTTGACGTGGTTCTCTACATTTTGGTCGTTTTCGTGTTACCCTATAAGGAGAGGGTTGTTTTTGACATAGTATCCTCTCACTACGTTTGACATAAAGGCGTCTATTATTTACAAAAACTCCATCCGTTGGATTTTGAGCTATTTAGCTAAGTAAGATTTGTATTCTATTTTTAAAAAAATATAAATTATTTAATTACTATACTATTAACGCGAGATCCGAGCAAGCAAACCATCAATATTATTACTTAATTTAATTAATAAGAAAGAGATAAATTTCTTTTCAATTTAAAATTACAAATTTGTATTCAGTAAAAATTAATCGGATATATGATCAATTTTCGTTAAAGAGATGATACTATATGCTTTTAATTATTTTCTCTACATTTCGTAATACTTCTTATACCTCTTGTTTAAGTCTTCTATGACTCAGTGTTTAGACAAGGTGTTCAGATTATTTTGTTTAAATTAAAATTTTCTAATGACATAAAGAAGAGTATTGTAACATTGAAATGTAGAAGTTTCAACAATATCAAACAAAAAAGACTTTTCATTATACACATCCTACAAGAGATAAAAAACATGTTACCTAATTATTTCTTCAGAAAACGTTTTGGGAACACATTTAAAACAATCTATTCAAGTATCAAATAATATGAACCACTATACCAATATGACGATCAATCTTCCTGGCGTTTACAACAATCAGAGAAAAAGCAGTGGAGCGGTTTGTAAGAAATATTCAAAACTCTACTTTGAACTGCGTGGGAAGTATCCTTTGTATTAAAGTGAAAATAATTTTGAGAGCACGTGCATCGACCGCATGTGAATTCTACCCTAAATGCGAAATGTGAATTAAATTTATTTTTCCATTTTGTCAGAACTGTTGCGCTCGGACGGACGGTATGCCAAAAAACAAACTCTTTTGAAATCAGGGACCTCCAAAAAGGATATTTCCGTAAAGAACTCGTTTTCAGATTGTTCTTGATTATCATACAAAGAATACATAGATGGACAACAAAGTTTATCAAGATTCGCTTAATACATTTGAAGTGGAAGAATTGTACGGCTTAATTTTGGAGCTGTTTGACGTCTTCGAGCACCTTCAAGAATGGCATCCCAATCAATTGAATGACTATAAGTGCCGTTCAGAGTGGTACAGTACTGTTGTTTCATGAATTTCTGATCCTCCTGTTGATTTTGTGAAAATGTTTGCTTTGGCCCGTTTCATTAAAATAATTTTAAAACATGGTTTATTTGTACGTAAATAGATGATTCATTGAATTCGTAATCGGAGCATGGATAGTTCTATATTCATTTTTCGATATATGTTCCAAAAGGAAACTTTCTTCCAAAAAATATATTTCTTCCAAAAGCAAACGTCATCTTTCAAAACTCAATAACCAACCACCAGAATTTCATGATTATTTCCGTAAATATAAATCGATTCTTAGAAAAGTGATCTATGAAGCTAAAGTAATGGAAAATGACACATAAATAATAGAATCGATCAACCGGACTAAAACCATGTGGAATATTATAAACAATTTCACATTCCCTTCAGAAAAGAGCCAAGAAAACATTTCCCTACTAGGGGATGGCAAATTTTTATCAAATACAAAGGACATCGCAAATTTGTTTAATTCTTATTTCTAAAAAATAAGAAAAATATCGAAATCAGTATCTCAAAACCAATTTCCACCAAATACATCCACACACGTACAGCATTCTATATTCACTTCTGAGATTAACTCGACTTCCGAGACGAGTGAAGTTATGAGTGTCATCAATTCTTTTAAAAAAAATTTTTCAATAGGGATGAATGATATATCTGAATTTATAGTAAAATATTCCTCTCACGTTATATTAAATCCACTCACTCATATTTTCAATAGCTTCTTGTCAAAAGATGTGTTTCCTGACGTATTTAAGAAAGTGAAACCATTACATAAGAAAGGGAATAAACGCGATGTTGGAAACTATCGACCCACATCACTATTGCCAACTTTCTCGAAAATCTTGGAAAAACTCTTATTGCAAAATAATAATATTCTCTGAAACGATCAGCACGGTTTCAGGAAATTCCTTTCAACTAGCTGCGCCATATTTTCTTTTCTAAATGATGTTACCAAGTCTCTTGATCGTGGAGATAATCCACAAGGTATTTTTCTTGATATTTTGAAAGCATTCGATGTAATTGATCACGAAATTCTTCTCTCAAAACTGCACTCATACGGCATTCGTGAATTGCTACATCAATGGCTAACCTCCTACTTGAAAGATAGTCATCAGCGAGTAGAAATTTCCCATATTGAAAATAAAGAATGCTAACATTACCTTTTAGAAACAAAGCCACTTCAAAGAGTTCCTCAAGGTTCATTTTTAGGCCCTATCCTCTTTCTATTGTACGTAAATGATATATCATCCACCACGCCCGATTGCAAAATGGTTCTCTTTGCTGATGACACGAATCTACTATTAAACATGTCAATGCGCAAATAGCTCTATCTAACCTCTCGTCTTGGTCTCGTTCAAATCGTCTCATCGTTGATACTGATAAAACAGTATTCATGTCTTTTCACAATAGTGTAACAAAATGTGGAATAAATGAAAGTATTTGGAAGTTTAGAATAAATGAAAGATGTGGTGTTGTCTACTAGTAAAATATTTATTCAGATAGTTAGAAATACTTTCGCCAGCTTAGCTGGCATCTTCAATCTGACAATGCCTAGTATCAAAAGGGGCAAATGTCCTACTAGATACTAGGCAAATTTTATACTAGACATTGTCAGACAGAAGATGCCAGCTAAACTGGCGAAAGTACTATATGAATAAATATTTTACTAGTAGACAACAACACATCTTTCATTTATTCTTAAAAATTAATACTAGTATCGCCTCAACGATATCCAACTAAGCAAATTGTGCTATGTATTCCGAATTTTAACCAACATTGTTAGTAAAAACGTTTCTCGCTGCGTGTATTTTTCAAATGTATATTCTCATTTACGGTTCGACATAATTCTATTGGGCCAATCGACTCAGAGCATTCAAACTTTTAGAATTCAAAAGAGTTTTATTCGGATTATATGTAAATCTCACCCTCGAAATTCATGTAAACCTTTATTTAGAGAATTAAATATTCTCCCTTGCCTATACTTTTATGAAATAGTCGTGTTTGTTAAGACAGAACTATTAAAATACCATCCCTGCTTTAGAAGAAATAGTCTAGTTCACGAACACAACACTCGCAATAAGGTAAATATTCATCGTCCTGGTGTGTCAACAACTCGTTGCCAAAGATGCCCTCATCATTCAGGAATAATTTTGTATAATTCCCTTCCCCAAAATATAAAAGATATAAATAAATTGAAGCTCTTTAAATCTACAGTTAAAAGCTTTATAATGTGCTATAGTTTCTATAATGTGAAAGAATGTACAGATTTTAATAAATGAAGTTAATGAGAGTTTCAATTTCCTAATAAATATTGTTTTCCACATGACTTCGGGTGGTGTAAGTAATGTCAGTATCTCTAACACTTTATCAGGCAATTGGTATTGTACTCTAGACATTGATTAAATTCCTTTTTCATGCATGTTGATTTTGCTCCTTTTTGTTTTTTAATAGTTTTATTTCTAAACTTACGCAACCTTGGCACGGTTGTGTACATTATCTCTGTAGCCCCATCCTGGACCGCATTTTACTCCGTTTTTCCTCAGAGTAGTGGCGGTTTTTCCTTGGGGAGAATGTAATTAATACTTCTGTTTTATTAATCTCGAATTTTTACCGCACTAATATCTACAACGTATTTTGAATAATTTATGGATAACAGTACGTATTTATTAAATAATTTCTTTTGTAAATATGAATCCGCCACTGCCCCTTTGGGCTCTTGATTTTTTTGACAATAAAGTGCTTCTTTGACAGTAAAGTTTATTTATTTGTTTATTTCTGTGAGTCCTGAAATTTTGAATGTCTGTTGACCCTATCCGCACACACTTTATACATGTGCGGTAGCCCTGTGAAATTTCATGTTTTTACTTATCTTGTAGTAAATACCCCCATTTGAGCACCATGTCAGATATATCATATTTTAGTGTCGTGCCCTTTATATAATGTCAAAATTCTGTGCAAATTGATGTCCTCCTTCGAGTGATGCATAAAATCATTTACAAGAAGTCCAAAATACTGAGAACTTGAAAAATTTTGACACGATCCTTTTCTCAGTCAGGCTGTGAACAACTAGTATTGTTATTCGAGTGTAGAGTAATCAGACAACAATACGATTGTCAAGAGCAACAAATTTCTATTACAACTGTCTCAGCTGTAGAGAGTTTTTCTAATATTACAAAGTTAGTGACGTTTGCAACAGCTTCCTGATTGCAATGGGGGTATCTATTGTTTCAAACTCAGTGTACCGGTGGTAAATAAAAGAGACTCAGTAATACACAGTCTCATTTTAATCACCCATCCATCCTCTCTTTATTTGGATGGAGTATGTTTATCTTACCTATGAGGTATGTTCGATACACTTACCTGAGGAGATACTTTGAGAGTGAACACTGATTGCGAACCATTTTCGTTGCGCGCGGGAACATACATATCCTTTCCACCTTCAGGAAGGTCACTTGGATGATGAATCATTACCTGTGGCATTATGAGGAAAAAATAAAATTACAAAATGCCATCTATAAAGTTCATGACTGAGCTGAATACATTGTTTTAGAATATTTTTTCAATATTCGTATTTCAAACATAACTTGATTAGTAGTGTCTATAAAGTTCCAGGAATTTTATGATACGCAAGGACACATCTTTGTCTAGAAATATTATTGTTCTATCCATATCGTTTCTTAAACGTCTTTATTCTTATTAAACATCCGATTTTACAAGCTTGTAATTTTACAACAAACAATTCGCGGGTATTTTATTCAAGGTTTTGTACTAGTGTATTAGAGTTTTCTGTCTAAAATATGAGAGCGAATTTGTTTCACTATTCCGACCACCTTCCGTTCCAAAGTCGTCATGGAGTCGGTTTTTTTGCAATTGGAGAGTACTGTTATTATTTCTTGTTTTAGCAGAGTGAATAGACAAACGTTTGCTACCACGTAGAGCGTCTCTCCATCACTGCACAATTATTCCAGCGCGTTTTAAAAGGCATATTCCTCTAAGCACATCATCATAGTTTGTTTATTCTGGAAATAATTCTTTGTACATGAGTTACAATTCCTTCTCATCAATTCATAAATTAAATACTAGATACATTATGCATACAAAGACAGATAAAAACTAAGTTTGGGAATGTATTTCTTAAATACAGACATCTCGAAAGTGGAGAATGAAAAAATAATGGAAATTACAAATGTTTCTCGTCGTATAAGGATATGTGTAAATTGTTGTCATTGTCTTAACACCGAGGTTTATTTGTGACGCAACGAGAAGTGATTATAAGATTTTTTGTGAAGTTTAAGATATAGTTACTAAGAAAACTGAATGTGACTCAACGCCTAATACCATTACTTAAAATGTCACAGAACACGACATATCTAATACACAGCTGATTTTTCTATCCCGAATATTTTGTTCCAATTTTAATAACTACAATGATTCTTTTGGTTTTTAGTATTTGAAAAAGAGTAAAATATTTGAGTATATAATAGTGACAATTTATGTAATTATTTTCCTTGATGATTTTTATTACAATTTTACATAACGTTGCGTTATTACTTGCCGCACTCCTAGTGAAGAACTAGAGCACAACGTTTGCACTTTCATGACACTTTCAAATCGCAAAGTTATTATCGAAGTGTCACAAAATTCGCAATTTCATTACCGATACAGGCATTTGCTAAGAATACAAATTTTATCATGAGTCTCGGTTTGCAAATATATACTTATCAGCTTGCGATCTCGTATGAAAAATAAGTGGGTTTTGGGCAGTCCGAAACAGAAGAAAATTTGATGAAATACGTCATCATTTGCAAAGAACTTAAGTTAATTGCTTACTCGAAAGCCCTTGCGATCACGCTGTCTGCCATCATACAGCTGCTCCTGATCATCCTGGAATTGCATGAAGACCTCCAGTCCGCTGGTGGAACCAGAAGCAGTATTACGTCGTAGGCGACAATTTCGATCGGCAATATCTTTGGTTCGCGGGCCTCCTTCCAACTGCACACCTATTCCCCGTTTGCTGTCAAGCGCCAACATGGAGTAAGAAATATTTCTCATAGCCAGATTTAAAAATAATTATTGTACTGAAATTGGTTGTTGTATATGAATTTAGACGGGAAATTAATCCCTTGGGCTTAATTTATTTTAGTTGTTCTTAAATACTAATTATCACATTAAAAATCACGTTATGTGCAGCAAATTCTCCGAAGTTTTATAAGAATATTTGGTGTTCATCTGAGGATACTATGAATAGTCTTGACCTTTACTTTTAACTATGCGAGAGGGAGTTTTGGTTAAAACTCAATTTAATCATTATCTAGGATTCTAAAGACATTCATTGCTTATCTCACTCAGTTTGAAGAAAATTTTAATTCGACCTGGGCAAGAAAACAGCTTAAAAGAAACACAGTCATTTGTCTCTTTTACTCTCTGCGCATCATAAATCAGTTCAATATTCATAATTATGAATTTATTTGTATTGAGATTGTTGTTAAATTAATTATTATTATTATTATTGCCGGAAAAAATCTCAGAAGCAGCAAAATATTTTAATTTACTTTTCACAGTTTAATAAAAAAAATTCCCAACATGCTTAATGTAATTTTTGAGATTTGAACAATTTAAGACATTTAAACTGATGATTTCTGAGAATTTTATCTCATTTGTTCATTAATCATCAACAGTTCATCAATGATCATTAAAGCAAGCAATCATAGAAATAAACTCACCAATTCACCGCATTTTCAGAGCTGAGAGAATTGAAAGAATAGCAAAATCCTGACTCGGTGCGCTGGAGCTGCATTTCTTTGCAACAATCTATCTTTTTCCCGTGCCAATAACATTCGTTAAAAACACTTGTACATGGTGGTAGCGCCTGGAAAAAAGAATGTTTATAAGGGCTGTAAGAAAGGACTAACAACTAAAGTTTTCATAATAATTGGTAATTATGGTATATTATTTTCTTGTCTTCTTTAATATTGTGCAGAATAATCATTTAGAGAACGAATTATTGTTATGAACTGCTTCCTGTTAACTAGGAAGCTGACGCTAAAAAGTATAATAATTATATATTTTTGATTGTAGGTAAGAAATACAAACGAATTATATGAAGCACTCAATTTCATGCTGACTAAAATGCACCAAATTTGTACGTGCCGAAAGAATTTAAAATAAAAAATATTTCAACAACCGTCAACTATTGTATTTACGCAAAACTGATTTACTAACTCTTGTGACCGTTCAGGGTAAATGCAATTCTTTGCGAGATATAAGCACATATTACCTGTTCCATGAAGTGCGAAATAGAAAAAGTCTTGAAGACCGGCATGAGTGGTTCAAGTTGGTTTATGAATTTGTACATTCGATAGAGCTGCGGATGATAATAAAAACTCAAAGCAGACATTACATCTAACACAGCTCCATCGATGCCACCCGGATAACTCGAATTTACATTTGCAAGATCTTCTGGTGTTAGAGTCTTCTCGAAAAAGCTGAAAGTGAATGAATAGAAACAAAATATTTTTTAAGACTGATGAGATGACCTTCGTATGAATATTTTAGTAGAAGTGTTGAAAAAATCAAAAAGAACAGATCCGAAAAAGGAACTGCCTACACATTTTCGAAAGTGTGCAAACATTTCACCATGTAAAGTATTTTCAGACTCACTCATCTACTGTCCACTATCGAAAAAATAATTCACACACCGACGGTATTGATTTATGTTGGAAATATAGAGTCAATACTTAGTGAACGTATGCTTCTATTATCTTTTGGCACGGGGAAAGAATTAGAAGATTCGCGCATTTCTTTTTGTTATTGTCGGAATTTTTTATTACTCTTTGAATTAATTCGTTTATATATTTTTATTTTCATATTTTCCCCCGATTATTGACAATTTTTATATTTAAAGTAATGTTGTTCGAGTAAACAAGTGAAATCAAACATCTACCTGTGCAAAAGTCTGTTGCCAACAGATCGAAACACTCTGTTCGTAGGACACACGGTAACTGCGGGGAAGGGGAAAGAATATAGTGGGTAGTGTGTGTTCTCCACTGACGTCACGGTGGGGCTGTTCTTGAAGCTATCCCATGCGTGCAGCACGAAAATGATGGCACACGCAGCGCACGCCACAAGTGCCACTGCCCAACACAACCTGCATTAAAGAACAACCAATTAGAGGCTGTCATAAAGCGAATGAACAATCAACAGCAGCCATGTTCTACCAGAAATTTATAAATTCATAAAATATCATTCTAAAAATATGATTTCAAAATAATTTGAACGTAAAATATATTATTATTAATTTTATAATGTTGAAATTGAACTCGTGCTGCGCAGGTAAAATGAATAAAAATTTCGCGTTATATAATTTCCTTACTGAAGTACATTAAATACATTAACACCAATGTATTGTGGCATTTAAACATATTTTCTTCGGCAGTTTCATCGGGTTAATTATATTTGCTTACAACGCCTGTGAAAGCTCGTTGCTTGTAGAGTTGTTGAGCCTATCACGTCCTTAGGGATCTCAACTTTACCGTTATATTTTTTGAGCCCCAGTCAATTCGCAGAGTTATCACTGAAGTACCCCTTCATCTCATCCAGCGAACTGGACAGAGAGGTCGGTCCAAGGGTTGCCCCCTGTGAGGGACGTGAAAGGATACCCACAAATATCGAGGCAGGACGCCCTCCTCTACCAGCATCCGCTCTGGTGGGCGGAGATGAGCCTAGCCCACATCTCTACCGCTATCTGCACTAACGGTAGCCGAGCAGCAATTCACCGATCGGAGATCAGAAACTTCTTCCGTTCCCCACAGGCGTGGTTACCGCACTGGCCGGCAGGGTCCAACCCAGATAGGGGGTCAGATGCAAGCACCTGAGGGTTTGTGCCCCTCCCTGCCTGCTCGGTTTAAAGTGCTGAGTGACACTCGGACGGTTGTCAACCCTCCTACCACTTACGAGATCGCGTCGGGATTGATCCGTTTTCCAGGTTGTCGACCTAGGATTGGGTACAAAAGCCGAGGATAGACGAAGGCCCAGTGGCCCGCCTGTCGCCTGTACCTGTTGAGTTGGGAGCTCAGCGCGTTGAATTCGCCGGACTATACTGCGCGGTTACCGTCCCAATACGTCACAACTTTATTATCCTACCCATGTTAGAAAGTTTGCCCTATCAACGGTGGATGGGTGTCCGACGGGTTCTCTTGCGAGGTTTCCTACTACTTTGTGTACCGAGATCCAGGGTTGCTCATAAGATCCGGTTTGAGAGCCCGTCAAGTAGTCAATCTGTGCTCCCCCATGAATAGATGGGACTGATCCTATCTTCGTCGTGGCTACACCGAACCCCCTGCAGTGGGCTAGTCTACTCGTATTAAACAAGTTTCCTTGTTAACGAAGACGAGTCACCGTAGGGAGATTCTTGCGAATCTTCCTGCCGCTTATCTCTCCAAGAGAGTCGATCTTTTACCCAGGGGTTTGGGGAGGGATATGATGATCTCTTGGTTAAGGGCGAGTGACAAGCGGTCCAGACCACAACACGCCCCCACGATACCACCTCTGGCTACGGCGAGTTCCTTTCAAAAATCTACTCGTATTAGATGGGTCCCCCATCAAAGTGAGACGAGTGACCGTCGGAATCTCTCGTGAGGTTCCTACTGGTGTTAGGTTCCCCTGTCAACGTATAACGAACAAACCGTTCGAGGATTCTTATCGAATTGGCCTCTCTCCTTCTTCGCATGGTCTGATCCGTTGCCCAGGCATCTGAGATTGGGTACAGGGACCATGGGTGCTATCCGAACCGGAGGTCCAGTTCGACTAGATCGCATGTAAAAGCATAAGATACACTCATGATAATAATAATAATAAATTTATTGTCAAAAACTGTACAAACTGCGTATGATCACGTGGAGGACAATAAACTAATTCTTAGCTGCGAGTTATAAAACTAATAGAATGTCATGGAGGAAAAACCTTAAGATGAGCTGAAGACCCATTTCGGCTGTGATTTTGGCATTATTCCACCTTTAGCCAGATGGCATCTGACTAAAAGAATGGTTCTCGATTGGTCACTTTTGTGGTCACGTGAGAATATTACTTTCATTTAAATTGTTTATAAATATTTTGTAACATTAGTACGTCTCGGATGTTTCTAATTATCTATATTACCAATTTTTAATGATCTCAAGATTGGTACGGTTTTTGAAAGTCAAATCTAACCGCTCTCAGTTCATCAGCTCTTACGACATCTGGAAGATATCATATGGCAGTTCCTTGCTTTGTTCAGTGTCTAGTTCAGTCTACCACGATCTTCACTACCAGTGACATTAGTCTACCGCTCTTCCTCGCGAGAGTGACAAGTACGGGTTCTCAATGCCCACGTTCACTATCAACGTTTAAAATCAGTGCTCAAGTCAACTCGACGTCAGAAAAGTTTACTCGCCAAATTACTATTCGAGCCAAGTGTTATTCTACAGTGACTTTCGCAGATTTCCACGGTCTTTATGTATGTACTGCATGTGAGGAATCTACATTGATTGTTAGTAATCTACATTGATTTATGTCATATCAAGAATTGTTATAAACTCCTTTAACCGTTTCAATCATCATTAAGAGACCTATGACAGAATAACCATGTATTTTAATTCATGTACTTTGTAGTGTACGTTTCTCATTCTCAGTCTGTGCACATTAAATGACCTGTGCCTTTTAAATTGAATCTACGCGTAGTTTCTTGTAGTGAAGTGTATTTAGTTTTACTTTCTCTTATCGAATATTTATTTTGTGGAGAATTCTTACTAGAATACGCTTGCTATGTTTAAGCATTAATTCTAATCAGGCAATTTACAATGATGAATCAACTACCCCGACACGTGGGTCAAGTGGACGTTCAGCCCACTTCTCAATCTTACACTGTGGATACACTGAAATTTTTAAATTAAAAATTATATACTGTTATGAACTTTATTAGAGAGTCAACGATTGATTTATTAGGAAGGGAAATAAGAGAACAAATTGATTTGTTGAGGATAAATAAGGTATCCATCTGACGTTTAAGTATATTTTCAAAAGGGGAAATCCAAATGTAAACTTCGAATACCCTCAAATGAGATCTCTTGCGATAATGCATAATGCGGATTCTTAAAATTATTAAAAGACGTTTTTTAGTATTGAAAGAAAAATGTAAATTTATCCCTGGCTGCAGTCAATGCTAAGACGAATTTGCTGTATTAATAAGCTCATAAATATTTATTCAGGTATTTTTAAAATTTCAGATCACCAAATCACAAAGAATTTTATATAATAAATTTATAACAAGTTCCACAATTTTTTTTTTCATATTAGAGAAAAATTAAAAATAAATCTGAATAACATATTCAGTTTATATTTTTTGTAACAAACGATGCGTCATAAAACCGTGGAGTAAGTATGAATATGACTATTAAAGCATTCACCACCAATGGCGGCATGTGGTTTCAGGTGCGCAGTAGCTCTTGGAAAAGCATGTAACTATGTTGCGCGGATAGCGTCATTTCTATGTTGGGCGCCATGGAAAGCAGAAATTTGAGTAATATCTTACATATTTCGTTTTCCACAGCACTGAACGATCAAACGTTTTTGTCCAACCGTGCAAGATGTGCTAAACACAGAGGAAAAGGCAGGTTTGTTCGCACAAGCAAGCCAGGAACTTAGTTTTTTGTGGGAACAACCTATTCAAACAATAGGAAACGGGCTAATCGTTAGCAAACAGAAAAATTACAGTTGAGACGCCGTAGGAACTGTTGCTACAAAAAAATTAACAATGCTAAATTACGTCTTCTTCGGCGCGGTTTTATGTGCCTGCAATCGTGCACGGGAGCAACAGGAAATATCGGTAAAATTAAGGAGAGTTTTTCGAATTAATTCCAATGTTCTTACTGAAGTTTAAGTTCAACAGAGTAAATTACGCAGAGTGATAATTATTGCCCAGCGACCCATTTTGATATGTACCCTCTTAACTTATTTGTAAGGACCTCCTCATACGGAGCAACTCGGAGGCGACTAATACTTCAGTGTCCTTCAGTGTCCTTCAGTGTCCTTCAGTGTCCTTCAGTGTCCTTCAGTGTCCTTCAGTGTCCTTCAGTGTCTTTCAGTGTCTTTCAGTGTCTTTCAGTGTCTTTCAGTGTCTTTCAGTGTCTTTCAGTGTCTTTCAGTGTCTTTCAGTGTCTTTCAGTGTCTTTCAGTGTCTTTCAGTGTCTTTCAGTGTCTTTCAGTGTCTTTCAGTGTCTTTCAGTGTCTTTCAGTGTCTTTCAGTGTCTTTCAGTGTCTTTCAGTGTCTTTCAGTGTCTTTCAGTGTCTTTCAGTGTCTTTCAGTGTCTTTCAGTGTCTTTCAGTGTCTTTCAGTGTCTTTCAGTGTCTTTCAGTGTCTTTCAGTGTCTTTCAGTGTCTTTCAGTGTCTTTGGAATTCCTTCCAATGTTAGTGGGGAGGGCCTCGAATGATGCGATATTCAAGGGATGCGTATGTTATATTTTTTCCAGTCGCACGCCATATTCCGTTGAGTCTTCTGCTTTGGTCTCAAATTTTTCAAAATAGCGAGTGAACAGCCTTTTAAAAATATAATTTCTCATTTATTTTGACATGCGTCTGAAATTGATATCTGAATATTACATGATGATACTATCTAATGTTAAATAAATAAAGCAATGAAAATATAACTTCTATTAATATTGTATTTGTTTATCAATATTATGAAACATTAGTAATATACATTTTTAATTATTGTCTTGCATATATGTATTTCACAATGGATTTCTTAATGTAAATGTTCTCAGAGCAATTATTTTACATCCGTGGAGAGGATGAATGAGGGATGACAAAATAATTAACTGAATAATTTCTGATAGTGCTAGTTGAAAATTGAGCATTTATAATTACATTGCTGTGTAAAGTTGAATCTGTGACATTTTAGGTGGAATTATCGTTTTGTTGTGTAACGTTGTATTGTTTACCTTCTTTTTTCGTGACGAAATTATCGGAGAGCACGAACACTTTTTATTCACGTCATAAATCTTCTCTGAAGAATGGAGGCAGATTGAAGATACTCCATCGCTTCGCAGTGCTATCTGCGTGAGGTCATGAGTTGTCTGAGGGTATCGCACCCACATTCAAGTCAAATTGACGATACATTAGAATCCGTCGCGTCGCCTTAATCAGTGTGAAGAGAGTCTAAGAGATACGTCGCGAAGTGAAATCACGAGATCTCGTGATAATATATATGGTATTCCCGTTTATATTGAGACTCAAAATAATAGCAACTATTCACTCTTTCTTTTAAGTGTTTACCGGGACAGGGCAATTGCAGAACTTTATTTGCATTTAATGTTCTCCAGTGATATTTTTTACATTTTTACAGCTGTTACAGCTGATACATATCTAAGACATGTTTGTTCAAAACGTGTCTGCGATTTTTCAGAAACACAATACATTTATATCATTCACACTTGAATTTATTCATATCAATTTGTTTAATATAACTCAGTTTAAGACAAAACTAGTTTAAGACAAAACTAGGAAAGGTTGCTTAGGTGAGACGTAGCGTATCCTATGCAGTCGAATATTTACTGAATGCGACTGTAGATGTCCACGTATTCATAAAATATTAACAAAATAGCTGGCAGTAATTCTATAATGGAAATATAAGAGAATTTTTTGCAGGGTTGGTATTTCGTAAAATACTAGAATTAGATCAGACAACATCTATAGATTTTAGAATATTATAATTTCATTTTCACTATTCGTATAATTGGGAATAGCTTATCAAATAGGTATATCCGTCTTCTCAATCGTCTAGGTTGCGTTTACGTTTTTGATCGGCCATATATGTTATATACTAAATATATTTTCTGAAACTTAGTACAGTACCACACCTTCCCTTTCCATTTAAGTATTGTGGAATAAGATAGTTAAAATGCCATTCAAATTACTCACTATATCATTCTCAACTTCATTTACGAATCCATCACGTAATACCAACTCTCATTTGCGTATCGTGAAAAATGAAAAAATAAAAGAATTATCCTAAAATATATTACCAATCAATTAAAAATTTAAGATTCTTTCTTTTTGAAAATAACGGAAAACGATTGTTACATTAAAGTGTTTTACCTTACGGTTGACATTGAGTTTCTTCCATCTAAAAAGTAAAATTTCGAAGTACTCAATGTATTAATCAAGTTACCCTTTTTTCTTGAAGGAAATTTCCCATTTCCGTTTAGAGCCTTTCAACTTTTCCCATAACCCTTCTTCTACTTACTATCATCACAGGCTCTTCCGCAGCGAGTTTCTGCCCATTAGAACGTAAACGCGCTCTCTCACTTGGTCAACTTCGTGTACGAGAAAAGTTAAAAATGCCTCCTTTCTAAACCCTTTCTTGTGGAAGAAGGCTGGTCAAGAATGGAGAGAAGACATTTTAGAATGAAATGTGTGCGTGAGGGTTAAAGAGACGTTTCGCCTAGTGATGTCGGAATCGACAAACAACGAAAATAATGTCAGTGAGACCATCAAGAAAAATAAGTTTGACGAAATAATTCTCTTGGAGATCCGAGAGAAAAAGAATGGATCGTAATTGAAGTTACGCAGAGAAAATAAAATGGGGATACTAAATTCAATGTTTCAGATAATTGAGAATAAAAAGAAATAAAGCATAGGAATGTGATGAATTAAGGTATCTGGCACCGACACGAGTAAAATATCAGTGAAATGGAGTAAAACTATCATTAAGAGCAACAAAATATCATTCATAATCAAAAATGAATGGTAAATTGAAATAATTTGAGGTTTCAAAATTTTATTAATACTGACGAAATTTTATTTGCATAATGTTTCTTAAACTTATTATTTAACTTATAACAAACAATTATTTATCTCTTCTCATGATAGACTGAAATACAAAGATGAATTCAGGTATTATTGAATTTTTTTGAAGCATCCATCTCTCGCATTTGTATGAAAAGATTTTCCATCATTCATTTCATTTAATAAAACCACCATAAATATTGTATTGCTGCATCATTTGTCAAGTGTATCATTTATAATTTTGCTCTGTAGAGAGATATGGACCATTAACCCTATCTCACAGTACACATCTCATAATTCCATAATTCCACCTCATAATCACATGAGATGGTCTCTAGCTTGTTTCCCTGTAGCAGTAGCTTGTAAATTAGTTTGTCCTCCAAGTGGTCATACGCATTTTGTACTGCATTTTCGACAATAAATTTATTTATTTATTACTTATATTCATGACATAAGTTGATGAATGTGTGAAATATTGATGGGTTTAATAAGGTATTATATTTGGTAATCTTTTCAGTTACCGGAATATTGTGGAAATGAAAGTCAAGAAGTGAAGAGCGTGAAAGGTCAGAAGAAGCTGTGTGTTGTATTGGATGCAAGCTACCGCCGCTGAATGTTTAATATGCGGGCCGTAAGAGCGGAAGTCACCTTTCTCGGTCGATGAGGGAGAAAGCTGCGTCGTGCCGGGAAACGCCATGGAAGTACGAGTATGGACCTTTGAATGGAGAACGACGGGTCGAAGAATGGAGCATTCGCTACAAATGATGAGGGTCTCGGTAGATGATCGCATCTAATTTTATGTCAGTGTATGAGTGGATCTTTTAGGTGTGACAGAAAATATAGGAACGTGGTGATATACTTTGACACCACTCCACAAAAATATATAATTTGATTCCTTTATCGTCGTACTTTAAACGCCTGCCTAAAATTGAGAGAAATTCATACGTTTAAAGGGGCTTGCTTCCTTTGAGACCTTGTAATGTATATAAAAGTGAAATACCACTCAAGCATTGACTCACTGCTTATTGACGGACTAATCACGAAATCTCAGAAACTACATAGTATACAAACGTGAAATTTGGCAAGTAGATTTATTTGAAAGTGTAGACGTCTGCTAAGAAAGAATTTTACGAAACTCCACCCCTAAGAGAGTGAAATAGTTAGAAATATTTATGTGTGTATCCCACCTTAACTTGTGAGTTTCTCGAGCAATTTCAACCAAACTTTATACACAGATAAATGAGTCTCCCTCAATGAACACTGTAGGGGTAAGACATCCCCGACGCCACTTGAGAGAGGGCGGGAAGAGGGTGACGTGTAATAATAATGAAAAAAATCATGCATATAATACATTTGAAACCTTAGCTATAGGTGACATTGAGACGTCCCCAATTCTACGTAAGATCACAATAGTCCGAATTGGAGATATTAAACCCCTAGCATCCTAGGGGTAGGGGTCGGAACGGGTGGCAGGTTAAAATTATCAAACACGTCCGATATTCGTGTTGAATACATGCGTTTTGCAGAAGAGAAGATTCACATTCTCAGTACTGCTTAAGTCCACGATCACCCTCTGTGAGGGAATGTACTCCGTTTTGTTAAGGGTTGATATGTAAAAATAATCAAAAATGAATTATATTAGTGTTAAGATCATAGTTTAATAGTGACATTTTTGAAACCTCAAAGTCCAATATCAGTCCGTATACACCCTATGCACCCCAAAGGTAGGGGCTGCAATGTACAAATTATCAAAAATGATAATCAGTTACTAGTTCACATTTTTCAGTATTACTGATTTGATTGTAACATCGTGTAATCGTATAAGGCTATATTCAGCTCCCATGGGAAATGCTCCTAGCCTACCCTGAGTAAGAGTTGACATGTAAAAATAATCGAAAATCATCAATGTAAGTGTGGAGATCAAAGGTTTAACAGTCGCTGATATTATTAATGGCATTTCCGATGCTGCTTAAGTTCAGGATCAGCCCTACAAACCCCAGCACACCACGGAAGGGTATGACATAATCTAGTATTTAGATAACACGTTAAGGTTGGTGTTTAAATAATAGGATTAAATGATTTGTCACACTAAATGGACACTTCTATAGGTGATTAACAAAAATGATGCGTCCTCAAAAAGTATTAATTCGCAAAGTTTATTGAAACAAATGACAGGAATGGACAAAAATTTATTGAACAAGTTGTGACTTTAGCATGCAATTGTCGCCGTGAGTTTATAGAGAGCGAGAAATCCAGTTCAGGGGTTTGCGATTCTGTAGAATGCAATCACATTCACAATTTACTCAGTAAAATACTGATACCAGTTGCCGATATAATTTTTTCGTAACAGAATGATTGAATATGAAAATCATATTTGAGTCTTGGAAACTTAGGAAATGTAGAGAGATGGATAGACAGAGATTAGAATGTCAACACTTTATGATTACCATTGAACATGATGAAATGTTGCTAAAACTAGAGTTTCATTAAAAAATGAGAAGTAAAAATATTTAGGAATCATATTTTTCTAGAAAAATCTTTTCCTTTATTTGGAGATTCTTTTGAAAACTATTTAATAATATAATGTCAATTGTTGCATGACATTGTGGTTTGCTAGTACTGGTAGTACAGGTACGGTGAACAACATTTGGCAGAACTATATGATATTGTTGAATTTGTTTCCATTGCACTTACATTGCCGGACATTGATTTTTACCTGAAATCACTTTCTTTTTAAAAATTCCATTCGCTTTATGAAGAGTTAAAACAAAAATATATTACAGGAACTGACCAACATGTCAGTGTATTGCAAAAACTGGTCGAAGTATTGATTCAAAATGTTTAATAATAATAATAATAATAATTATTATTATTATTGTCTTTATTGCGTGGCGAGGTTCGGGCTAGATGGCCCGCTCTTCCGCTGAACCACTCTTAAACATACATATATACATAATAGAATAATAGACAAGAAACAATACACTAATTTTTACATTCAAAATTGAATAAATCAAAAAATTGAAAATCCAAATACTAAAAACATTTTATACTATGACAAACAGAACAGTGTTAATATTATCACCAACTATCAAAAGCCAATTGTATTCTTAATAATATTATGATCCACATTTCTACAAAAGATCTTTTAACTACAGGAAAACAAATAAACTTTTAACTACAGGAAGAACAAGATTACATATAATAAAAATACAAACTAACATTATACATTTTAAAAGAATTTATACTAAAAGAATAATGTAGCTTACTCAACATAAATCATCAATGATTCCATTTAACAGATTCCTAAATTGACTTAACCTTAATTTATATTTTATTATATTTTATTTTCTATTTATTTATTATTTATTATATATTATATTTTATTCCTCAGATGCTTTTTGAAATTTTTAAATGAATTACTATTTCCAATATATGGAGGAAGATTATTCCATGATCTTGCTGTGGTTACAGTGAAGGATTTATTAAGGAAATTTGTGCGACTTTTTGGGATGCTGCATAATTTTTGTTTGTGAAGTCGAGAAGAATTTAGAATCGTAACGTTATCTGTTATGTAGGAAGGGGAACCGAAATTGATAATTTTGTAGAAAAGACAGACATTAAAGCATGCGTCTATGTTTTATTCTAAGAATCTTGTTAGATTCATAATATTCAGAAATATGATCATACTTTTTTACGTCATATACGAAACGAATACAGGCATTTTGGACTCTTTGAAATGTTTCAGCAAATGATTTATTTAAGTTATTGTAATCATATCCCCATAATTCAGATTGAGAAATAGCATACTTTTCATTAGTGTTTCTTGAGTTTTTACTGGTAGACATTTTTGTGAATGCATAATGATATAAACTTTGTCATACTTTACGAACATGAGGTTCCCAGTTTAATAGATCGTCCATAATAACTCCAAGGTTTTTGATTTGCGATGATTTTGGTACTATATTGTTATTACAACATTTGATAAAGTCGTATTATTCAGAATTGGCTCTTGAAGAACCAATTATCATCATTTGCGATTTTGAAGGATTTAAAAGAAGAACATTTTGCATTGACCAGTTGTGCAGATATGCCAAATTACAATTTGTTTGTTAAATTAAAGAAGAAATCTTACTTAATTTTATGCTTACATAAATCTGTAAATCATCTGCATCCAAGTGATATCTACAATTTGATAATAATTGATGGAGGACATTTACATAGATTAAGAAGAAAAGGGGACACAATACCGATCCCTAATGGACGCCTCTTGCAATAGGACATATTGAAGATTTTTTTATCATCTACTACTATAATTTGGTGTCTATTTTCAAAATATTTCGTTATCCAGGAATAGGTGGATTCGGAGAAAACCAGTTTTCTGCTCTTCGCTAGCAGTATATCATGATCTACGGAATCAAAAGCTTTACTAAAATCTAATAGAGTGAGAACGGAAACGCAACCATCATCCAGTGCTTTTCTCATATCTTCCGTTACCTTTATAAGAGCTGTTTGGGTACTCCTACAATTTCTAAAGCCTGATTGAAAATTGTCAAAAAGACTGTTTTAGTTAGTGCGTAAGCAAATTGAAAAATTTCTATCTTTTCTAATACCTTTGATAATGTTGGTAATATACTGATAGGACGATAATCACTCGGGCAATGAACTTTCTCCGATTTAGGGAGCGGGCAAACACTTGCCCTCTTCCATACCTGAGGAAAAGTCCCGAACATTAATGAAAAATTTATTATGTGAGTGAGGGCTGGAAGAGCAAAATCCAAAACTATTTTTAACTGTTTAGCAGTAATATTATCTAAACCATTTGAATTAGATTTAAGTGATGAGACAATATCGGTTACTTCACGATGACTTACACTATCCAAATAAAATGTATCTTCTGTAATCGACCTTTGGGTAGCAACAGTCTGTAGAACTTCTAATTTAATGGTGGGATCAATTTGTTTTGCAACAGCTGTGAAATATTTATTTAGATCATTTAGCGGAACGTCGACGGCTATTTGGGTTGGCTTCTCCTTTTTTATGCTTAAGCTTTACAAAGTATTCCAAACTTCCTTTGTAGATGAATTTGAATTAAAAAGATTCCAAAAATATCCTTTTTTAGCATTTTGGATTTGTTGTTTTACCGTGTTACGAACCTTTTTATTCTCGGTCTCAGCCTCAAGAGTTTTATTTAGTCTGAAATGCCGATGGACAGAATCACGTTTTTTTATTAGACATCTTATTTCTTTATTTAGGCAAGGAGCAGCAGGTCGGGTCACTTTAGACGTTTTCCACGGTGCGTGTTTGTCAAAAAGATCAGTAATGATGGCATTTAATCTTGGCACTTTGCTATCAAGAGAAAACTCCTCATAAACGCTACTCTACACAGGCACTACCTGACTGAAAGTTTATGTAACCTAAATTCTTGTAATCCCGGTAATGAATAATTTTGTCTTTATATTTTGGACATTACATAAAGTACATAGCGAAGAGTAAATCATGTTTCGATATTCCAGGAACAGGGATTTGTCCATATAAAAGTACTTTCGTACTTTCAGATACTATTAGATGATCTATCCACGTTTCAGTTTCATTTAAATGATGAATTGGATTTAATTAAAGAATTTGTAAATTATGAGTGCGGAAAGTATCAATGAAGTTTGAAGCTATTGTAGACAAAGGGAGTTTCAGGTCACAGTTGAAGTCACCCATAATAAGAACGTCTTCCTATATATTTACAAAATTTGTTAGAGGTTCTTCTAATTCACTGAGTTTGCCCGTGTTCGGAAACCAGTAGACTACTACAAAAAGGACCTTTTTCTTTCCTATTAAAATGTCTAAAAAAATATATTCTATGCCTGGTTTATTTGTAGACTTAGTTATGGTTTTTGTTTTTATGTCATCCCTAACAAATCTTGCAACTCCACCACTTAACTTTTCTTTATGTCATCCCTAACAATTTCCCTATCATTTCTAAACAGATTAAAGCCTGACATTGACACAATACCTGTCGAAATTGAAGATTTCAACAACGTTTCACTAACCAGTAACACATCAACAGTAACATCAGATAAGTTTAAAATTTCCGAGTGGTGCTTCATAAGTGATTGCGCGTTTATATGCAATACGGATAAATTGCGAGGAAACTGAGATAATGAGTTTTGAAGCTCTTGACCGGACGCGGGGCAACTGAAAGCAGGTAAAGAGCTTATAGTGTGGGGTAATCCGACCTCCCGACTGACCACATTTTATGGCGCATTGGGAAAAGTAGACATTTCGTAATATGGAAGATGCCAAAACTTGCTTACCAGGGAATGAAATAGTGTGCACTCAAATAAAATATACTTTAGTCCAAATTAAAATAAATTTCTAACCCAAAAATATTAGGAATAATCTGATATTTTTAAAATTTCCTAAAAGTTAACCTAATCAAAATTTTATAACAAAAATATTTAATGAAATTATTGTAAAGTTGTAATGTAAACCAAACCTTTGTGAAAATATTTTAAAATTATGCTAGAAACTTTAAATTCAATATTATTTAAGCCTATGACAAAATATTTAATGAAGTTAAAGTAAAGTCTTAATGTAAGTCAAAGCTTCGTCAAAATGTTCAAATTTATGCTACTAATACTTTTAGAAATTAATAAATATAATTAAAAAGTAAATAAATTTAACACTAATAGAAAAGTAATGGTAAACTTAAAGATAAAATAACAATAATAATAATAATAAACCAAAATAATATGAATTTGAAAACAATACTAAAATTTTAAAGAATGAAAAAAAAGTCTTATTTTTTAGTTTGCCCTGTTTAAATTATGAGCTCAATTTCTTGAACATGAGCTTATACTCATGTTTACTTGAAACCCTATGTTTCACATTCCCAACCTTCACGATGATGGTGTCATCCGTAGTCCACATGTTGGTATATCCGAAGCGGTCTGTAGCTGCGCACAGCAACACCAGCCTCATCCGCTTGAGATCCTCCCTGATGGTCACACCGGATCCACGGAGTCCTCGTTTCGCTTGAAATATTTATTTGTTTCCTATAACTGATTACTTTACAATTATACGACGCTTCTTACAAGCAATTTTAGGACCTACTCGATGGCTCCTATCGATATCAACTAAAGATAAATTGACACCTATCTTTTTTTGTTACGTCTATGCCGATACAGTAAGTGTTTTACCCTTCGGCGTCTGGTTTGCCGAAAATACGGATGGAATTCCGACGCTGGTACTGTTCCAGGTCGTCGCACTTCAGGTTCAATTGCGTCCGAAGGTCTTCGATCAGCTTCCCTTTGTTCCTCGAGCCTCGTCTCGTAGTTCTTCACTAACGCAGCAATCTTCACATCCATAGCCTCCGAAACAGAATCCTTAATCCTCTGCATAAACGCATCGGAGTTAAGAACGGTTTCAATCACCGAACTAATGCCACAAACCTTAGAATTTTTCGCAGCCATGTTAAAAGGAAAGCGACAGGGAAAAATAAAGTAGTAACAACAACAAAATGAATATCAAAACAAGGGGAGGTAGAACTATTAACAAACAGATTAAGATATCAATTAATTAAATGTACAAGTTAGATAAAGAATAACAAACAAATACTTATCTGGTGGTTTGAAGTAAAGTTCTTCTCAGCGCCCACTTAAGCACCAACAAACACCTACAACGTCTCTACCTGCGGCTATTTACGGAGCTCACGGAAAACACGTCCTCGCCCAACGAAGAGCATGACGCGAATGTTTAGTAGTTTAGATACTTTGCCAATACGAGTTAAAAATTACCGCAACCAGCATCTTAAATGGTTAAAGCAGCTCAATTTTTAGCAATATATCCGAAAAAAATACACGAATTATATGTTTTAATGAGTTTCTGTCATTTTCATCATCTTCTGTTTTAAATCAATAGAGTGTGTGGATCGAAAATTGCGTCGATTCAGCCATTTGAAAGCATTTGGCAATAAGTACACAACTTGAGACACACACTTTTTAAGGTTTCGACAACATATAGCTTTATAAAAAAGAGCCACACATCCATTGAATTCAGCACACTTTTGGATTATCTGAGGGGAAGCTGATAGATTTGGATTAACTTTGTTCTTAACAAATCTGTCTGATCAGGTATTTATTGAATAAATAATTCATTACCTAAAAAGCAATTAAAATCTGCGTATGACCACGCTGAGGACAATAAAGTACTTACTCTCCAAAAGCAAGCACGGAGGGTGTTCCAGAGAAGAACTCTAGAAAAACTCTCTTCATATTTGTTGGAGACAGCCCAGGATTATTCTATTCTGCTTAAAAATTGTTTACTAACGTCAAGTGATGGATTGCTTATTTTTCTGACTTAATACTTCCACACCAATGTTAAAATTTAAGGCAACCTATGCTACGTCATAGAAAAAATCCAATCTGTGTTTTTTGATTTATTACTTTTTATGCTTTCTCTGTTTATCACATGTATCATCATGACTCGTATTTTTTGTTTCTTCTGTATGCATTTAACTTTATTAGTAAATAAAAAGATGAGTAATTCACTTAAATTTTAATACGTATATAAGCTTTCGAAGAGTTTCAGAAAGCTGTACGTGTTTCATATGCAAAGTAATGTGTGGTCAGTTAATTTGATGTCCGGGGTAAAACTCCGTAAATGATCGATGTTGTGGCAAAAACGCGTTTTAGGTTATTGCATAAGGGTCTACGAGCGTGGAAATTGTCATTATCGAAAGCTGCATATCAGTTTTATTGATGCCCAGCTATTTGACGACTAACAAAATAATTGACTCATTTAAATTGTTCGATTGACAATGAATCCTAATGAAGTCGCTAAGGGTATTACTTTATCGTAAACGTAATCACTTTATCGTAAACTTACTTTGATATAAAACGATTGTTTTTAACAAAAAATAAAAATAACGTTTGCTGATCTGAAATGGGTGTTTCATCCAGTTCGTCACACAACATGATTTCACATAATTTTTATAATCCAGCAATTGAAATTAACGAATGTTATTCAATAAAAGTATATTATTGTAGATATAAAATTGATATACTGGTCGAGCAACGTTTAAACATCGGTATAACTATTCCCACTTATAGGAAAAAAACTAAGAAATTTGTATTAGATAATCTTCTATATTATCCCTGAAAATTATTTCAGTATTTCTATGTCACGTTAAGATTTTAATAAATATTAAGAATACGCAAGAGTTAATTTGCGAAATTAACAGAATAGGTACCGTTTTGTACACTACTGATAACATAAAAGGGCCCATTTATTTTTCTAAGTACCACGCTCTGACCAGTTTTGGATCTGTTAGGTTTGCAACGGATCTCTCCTCTTGTTTCCCCTTCGACTGGGGAACTTTCGTTCGATCAATCGTAGGTCTATTTGAAACGGCGCCCATATTTGGAAGACATCGTGCGGCGGGTAAATCGTAACGAGATAAAATGTTTAATTACACCGCTATTAAAGAAATATTTTGTATTTTTTTATTATACACATTTTGGACTTCTATAACAAAAATATTCTGTATATTCTTGACTTCAATAAACTTTACCATTCTCTATATTTAAACGACATCTCGAGATTCGTTGTCTCGAGAGTTCTTCATAGGCAATGTAAACGATATTAGAGTTTCTGTAAAAAACGTATGCGTAATACTGTGATAAAATATAGTTTTTCATAAATAGCCATATAATATTGGGGGAACTCAAAACAAAAACCTCCTCGTTTGAATTTGTTCAATTTTATAGCCTAGAAGTTTACAAACAAAATAATGTAATATCATCTTTTAAATAATTTCTATGGGGAAAGGAATCTTTATGGGGAAAGTTGAAGCCAAACGTGAATTCTTCCACATCGATCGCTGACAAAGATAAGGTTTTTCATTTACTACCTGCCTTGCTGAGGATTTTACAAAGGAAATAATTTTAAGGAAATGAGCCTTCTTTTTTCTTTGTAGAGAAAAAAAGAACCCATCGGGCGTACCTAGGGAGGACATAAGGGATCAATTAAAGAAAATATGTTTGTGTATCCCTCCTCGAAAGAGAATTCTAGGTACACCCCTGTCCTGTCTTTCTGTTGCTGTGTGTTAGCGTAATACTATAAGTGTCAATGTATTTTCGCAAAAAGAGTTGACGACAGTGAATGACTTCAATAATAAGGAGCTGATGCCATGAGCTATTTTTTTATTGTAGTATTTGTGAATGGGAAATATAGTGTACTATTTACGCTTCTTCGTGGGTCGATAGGAGGTAGGAAGGGGATGGTAAGGCTATTGTTAGTAGGTGGGCTGGTTAGCTGGGTTTACCATTAACTTAGCCCATGAGTTGATAGTAGTAGTAGTAGTTAGTAATAGTAAGAGTTAGTGATACTAGGAATAGGAGGAGGTAAATAGAAGTTGGAGGATTCGCTTTTCAGTCATCACGGCTATATGAATTGGGACATTAATGTGAAAAGCTACAAAAAAATTTTGGCCCTGCCGGGCATTGAACCCGGAGTGACTAGGTGGTGAGCAAGTATGCTGACCCCTTAGCCACCGGAGGGGCTCCATGACCTATGTAAGTAATATTTTAGAGAGGGTAGATATTGCAATCATTTCAAATGTTGTTTTACGTAGTGATAAATGATGTAGGTACCTGTCGATAACGGACGCGCCATCCCTGGCGACGTATCGCACGCCGTGCAGTGTGGTGCCCAATGCGTATTCTCGTAGCACTTCCATCGGTGTTTCCACTCTTCTCTCAACCTCTCCTTCCATCACGGATACTCTACGCGCCGCCGCTGCTTCCATCTCCTGTCGAGAAAACCATGGCGCTCGTAGACTTCCTCGACTTCCTGAAACCCCTTATATCGTGTTAGAACAGATATTTTTTATTAAATATGTTAAATAACGTAATACGATACTTAGCATTTTCTACCCCCCCCCCCAGTACGCAATTTTGCCGATATATCTCACCCCCGCCCCGAAATCACGTAACTTAAGCCCTACATCTCCTCCGCCAGTAAGAAAATATTTTCCCTCACAACTTCCAAGTTCCATACTCAGGGAAGAGTGTTAGCAACGTCAACATCCAGGTGAAAATTGCGAAGGACCATGACTCGAACCCGGGACCTCCTGCTCTGGCCGCAGGTGTGCTATCCACTGCACCACGCGCCTCGACTCCCAAGTCAGTACGCCTCGAGTCCTGGCGTTCGGACTTGTGGAGGAGATCTCGGGTTCGAGTCCCTGTCCATGGCAATTTTCACCTTGTTGTTAACGTTGCAAGAAAAGTTTTTACTTATCGGAAATGTAGGAAGAATTTTGATACTCTGGTTTAATTTATCGATCTTTATTGCTCTGTGCATTCACTGAGTGGTTGGGTACATGGGTTTACAATGATAATCGTTGAAGTTAAAAAGTGCTCTATACGCCATAATACGTAGCGTTACACTGAGTTCAATTAGCACCCCCCCCCCATACAATACGCGATTTAACGGCATCACAACTCAAAACCATTCTTCAGGGTGCGTTGTTTAATTTATGGACGATCCCTTACGTTTCTCATGTGATACGCGGTACTTTGATAAGCATAAAGATCAAATCTCTACGTATATCATCTGGAGTGTGTTTGTACGTCTTTTATACAAATATACAGTTTTAAATCAAGCATGATGAAAATTTGCATTCTTGAGCTTCACAACTCGGGGAAGAGCACTGTATAATTGAGATTTCGAAAACCATATTTTACTTTATAATGGATGTACGGTATAGAATCGTTTTCACGTTTGTGGTTTTCATTCGGAAGTCTCTAATAAGAATCCATTCTTGGGTTTCACTTGCAAGTTTTGTTCATCGTTTCGTAAGAGACTGTTCGAAATTCTTCGTTTTTCATATCCTCATTGATACGATAATTACTTCCCTAGCGTTCGCGTGAGATTAAAATAATTCAGAAGCCTCAACTGTTTTTTTGTTTAGTAAGCTGTCGGTGTAAATTGTATTTTCCTTTTTTCTGTATTTTAAAATAATTCTTAATTATGTACATACGAGCATGCGATACTGAAAACACTGAATGTCTGTAGGTATTTCGTTTTTGGAAAAATCAAAAGCGAAATTACGAAAGTATAAAAATATGGGAACTAACATATTAATTTACAATATAATGTAAGAATCCCGAGTAACACCTGGCAAAATGAGCTAAAAAATTGCAGACCTGTAAACAGAAGTTTTAATATCAAAATGTTTAGTATGATTAAGTTTGTTGTTGTTTTCAAATACCGAGCAATGCCGGGTAGTTCTGCTCGTCGTTTCTAAAACTTTCTTATCTCGATCCAGAGGTAGCGCTCAAGTTAGTTCACACACTGCACGCATTGATGCAAATTTATTGTCACCGAAATGGGAATGTTTGGTTTTTGTTCCCTCTACATTTCTAACAATAAACTAACTTAATCTCTTGAAGCAAACAAGAAACTATTATTTTTCGTTTTGATCTAAATACTCCCAGAAAAAGGGCCGGGTCAAGATTAGGCTACAGAAATTATGTACGCAAACGTACCAATGTAGTGTACTGATAAAAATCAATAAATATTATGAATAACAAGAAACAGAAAAGCATACATTCGAATAATTTTATATTTTGATCAATAATTACAATAAGAACTCTAATAATGGCATAATACACTATGAATGGTTTTTACATTTCTTGATATTAAAGAGAATTTAAGAAATATTTAATGGAAAAATTGAAACTTATTTTAACTTGTTTTATTTATGCCAATAAATGCTTTAACTAAACTTTGTTCGAGATATTGAAGCAATGGTGAAGAAGTAAGGTTATATTGTTTGAAACTAACACCAACTCCACATTATTTGCCAGGAATATTTTCAACGGAGATCGCATATAACAAATCGCATATATAAATTAATTATATTTAATTTACGAGGGAATATGTATTTACATTAATCACAAACATTTCTTTTCCATTATCTATGCATTTATTGAGTTGTGATTAAGTTCGGTGGGATAAAAATGGTGAGGTTCCTGGCGCAACCACAATCGTGGGAACTCGACGAATAATTGAATCCTATGAGTGATCCTGGATATGATAATCGATCCGTCATATTATGATACACAGAGTGTTTCAATATATTCAGTTGGAAATCACCAAAGGTGTGTGTAAATTTTTGAATCTCTTTTTGCAGTCCTCCATGACCTAATATTGATTCAAAAAAATTGTAGATAAAAAATACTGGTGTAATTTTTCTTGAATGGAGGAGAATAATATCGCGTCTCATGTAATTCAACTTGCTTATAGCCCCATCACGCATGATTGCACTGAGGCGAATAGTGTACAAGAAATTTCAAGCCCTCTACATTAATAGAATTGAATATTTAAAAAAAAAATGTATAACAATATTAACTGTATTAAATGTTCACATATATTTAAGGATTATAAGTATTTACGTATTGAAATACGCATAGAGAAAAAGATCAAATTCCTAATTGTATTTTTATTTTCATTATGTATTTATTGGTCACAAAATCTAGAAAAATGAGAAATTTCGGTGTATTGTTTGGCATTAAGATGTGTTTCATATTTAAGTTCATCTTAATGCAATATTTTGGTATGCATAGGCAACTTTCATAAATTCAAAATAATGTCCAATACTTGTCCTGAAAGTTAATGGAGCACACGGATTTCATTCTAATGAAAAATTTATTCTAAGGTGAATATAAATAAATTTGAGACATGCATTAGTGTAAAACTCACAGGGAATTTTACATACGCAGAATTCCAATCCTGTGTCTCCTTTTTACCTCATATTGAAATATGTGCGTAGAAACCATATTAAAATAATTTATGGAATTATTTTACGATTACGTTGAACCTGGGGTTGAACTATCAGTATGGAAGTAGTATGGTATACTTGATGCGTGATAAAAATAACAAGCTATCAAAGTTTGATCTAACTTAGGAATTCCTTTTGAAAATATATTCGGGCGCTGAGGTGGAATCGAACCCGGTCCCCGGGACTTGTCTGGTCTAGTGCCAAGCAATAGTTAATTATCCTCAACATTTTTCCTGTTAATAAATTCTGATAGTTAGTATTCGGATAAATGGATTTTTATATTCACAAATTCTATGATGAGTGGATGGTATAAGAATAGACAGGTAACACGAATATTTGTTGTTGTTTTCAGAAGTTTTTTCTTATCGACGTTTCCATGTTTCGCAAAGATAGACAGCTTAAGGGGGATTAAAACATTTATAACTTTATTGGATAATTTGAAAGTTAGATTATATTAAAATTTTAAAATAACGTCCTGTGTTTTACGCATGATTCTGATATTTGTCGAAATTATTCTTTCGTAGAACTACATGGAAACAAATATGACAGTAAAATAACTAAAATATTAAAAAGAAATAAAAACATTTTTACTACATCATTATTATTTTTCACATTTTTATACGTGTATTTTATGTATCCATAACAATTCGAAACACGGTCGTAAGCACCACAACAAAAATATGCTCTACTTCGTTTTTCCTCTTATCTTTCCGTATCGCATATTCTTGCAAACATGACTATGTCAGTGTACGTAGCCTGCAGTCCAGTTGTTCTTTTGAACTCAGTCATTTCAGAAATCGTTATTGAAAATTACGTTTCTTCAATTCGTATTCATTAAATATCGTCTTCAATAAATATTCAAAATTGTTTTAAAATTTTAAGTTTAATTCAGTGGTTATATCAGTGGTATCCAACCCATTTAACATGAACCCTCCATTGAGGCTATAGAAGCATGACACAGTTATTGAACCTAATGTTATCAGATCGGTATTTGTTTTATTTTTAAATATACATTATTGACAGTGTGAAAATAATTATATTCAACGCTGAGCATTTGTGAATTAATTTGTTTTAAACCATTGTATGACAATTTATTTGAAATAACTTATTTATAATAATTACTAAGCTTAATATTTATCGTAATGTATATTTAATCAAATTTCACAAGTCCAAAATGACTAAATCTTCTTAAACATTTATGAATTGAATATCTAATTCTCTTTGATGTGGTAGAAATAAGAGAAATACATTTATGAATTTAAGAGAATGTCGGTTCTTGTATAAAACACTCCTTCTTTGACAGCATCCCACCCCAACCCCACATCCTGGGGGCACGCGAGATTAGTAACGTCTGGATGAAACTGAAAACTCTTCGATGCGTTCCAGTCACAAACAAACAAGTCTCATTTTAACTTAACAGTCTCATTAACAACTTGAGTACCTACTCGTGGAGGAGTGTTTGCATCGTCAACGGCCAGACGAAAATTGCGACGGACCGATAATCGAACCCGGGACCTCCTGCTATGGCTGAAGGTGTGTTGTTTAATTAGTATTCGACGTGTAGGTACGCCGAAACAGGGTTTAAGAGCTGCCAGCATTATAGGCGCCTGTGATAACTTACCCCCTGATCAGGGATGTGACCCAGGTTAACCGGACCCAGGAGACCGGGTGGATGTTGCCTACGGACTTGGGAGTCGAGGTGGGTGGTGCAATGAACAGTACTCCTGCGGCATTGCAGGTGGTCCCGAGTTCGAGTCCCGATCCGCCGCAATTTTCACCTGGCCGTTGACGATGCAACAGTCGTCTTGATAAAGAAATAGCAAAACTAAAACCTATTATTGAGTTTGACATTTCCCAAAGTTCTATCTCCTTACCAGCTGCTATCCTGTTGTTGACGTAGGGTGAGAGTGGAGACTGCATGAGGTTGGAAGTCTTTGGGATGTAGTATCCCAACAGCTCCGTTACCGTTTCCACCTTGACACACCACTATGCGTCTCCGTCCTCAGTTTGCAAATGAACCGCGCCCCCGACGAGCCCACTCATCGATTGACTCCCACCCCTCCTCCGGTCAAGTCCCATCCTCCTCTGTGCACTCGCTTGTAGACAACATCTTTGCCCCCCCCTCCCCCTCCACGCGTGTTGACGTTCCTCAACCCCACCAAGTGCGACGAGAAAGAAATCGTCACCAACGATAACTAGCCAGCGAACGACCGCAACTCACCGCATATTCTATTATCTACTCCATTGAAATCTTTCGTTGTTTACTCTAGTCACCTCTTGACCTTGCATTGTGAGTAATTACAACATTGAACGATGGTATTATTCTGTTTACGTAGACTTGACCTTCAATGTTGTAGTTGTGAATATCTATGGCCCAAAACATTTTTTAAAAACATCTCAGAGTTAGTCAATACAACCTCTTTTGCCCTAGTGCATTACATGTTTTTTTAAAGTTGCCATACTCTCTTTTCTTTTCCTTCAAAAATGTCGAACAGTTTCAAGTTCTTTAGCTCATATAAACCAAAAACATTCTTTCTGTTCCTTCCATTTCATGGTTTATGTAGAAAAAAAATTATGGTATGAATAGAATTCAGGCGAGAAGAGGGTTTGTTCAATGAAAATCGATCTTCCACTTTTATGGAGTGTTTATATGCCTCAGAAAGTGAAAAACTAAATTGATTTTCTTAGTGCTATCTCAATGAAACATACATACCATTGTGAGGAACTTAAACAAGTAATATATTTATCACTTTTATTAATAAATAAATAACTTAGTCTTATTAATTATTATTTGTGGTGTAAGAGTATTGAAAATTATGGTGTTTATCATTGGTTTTTTACTTTGAAAACTAGAAAAAAAGTATAAAAAAACATAGTGATTGTAAGTGCTCGTGACAATGGTAGTATGAGACAAAAGATCGCTTCCATAATTAACGACGAGCAAACGTAACGTGTGATGCAAAACTATAAATTTCATACGAGGCAAAACTAAAATTATCTCATCTTGTTAAAGGAACAAATGATTGCTTTAAAAATTTATAACATGGAAGATCCCTTGAGGCAGATATGTTTCGCTTTCCCCATACATAAATATCATCTAGTTTATTTCAGTTATAAGAAATGACAATTTCCACAAAACTGTTAACATTGGTGACGAATAATTGTCAATTTATATAAAGAGGACGATTTTGCTGTTATAGATTTCTTGATGAAAATAGATTTAAGATACACTAAAATTCATTTACACACATCTGACAAATTTTAGTTTATGACATTTCCAAAACAAAAGGGTATCTATAACCGGACAAGATAAGAATTGAAACAAGTAATGTTGGAGTGATTTAAATGTGTCAGTAACCTTCTTCTAAGTCACAAACCTTTTCTTTAGGAAACTCTATGATTAGGAGATTTTCAATTTTGTTTTGAGGTTGAGTGAACTATGACCGTGAAAAAGTAAACAAAACATAACTACGCGTTTCTTGTTACTTGCATTTTCTCATCCTCTATGAGATACCTCGTATGAAGTGAGGCTAGCAAAATGATTTGTTTCTCAATATATAGTCAAACACCATCTTTGACTGCCACGTCTTCAACAATGTCATTACGCAGCTCTGTACACATAATATATTTATAAACATAATTATACTTTTACTGTATTATAATTATATTTTACTATATATTAATACTTTATAATTTTATATGTACTATTTTATCATTAAGTATTCTACTGTCTTATCTATGTCTCTTCTTGTCTGTCTTCGTCCATTTTGTTGGATCTATTCATTCGCCCTCTCCTCCAATTTTCTCACCACCATGTTTCTTCTCTTGTCAGTTCTTTTTACAATCTTCTTCTCTTTTCACAACTTTTCAAAATCTTCTCCTCATCCACATGTATTTCTCCTGTCTTTTTCCTTCTTTAATATGTCTTGTGTTATATCTAGTCGTGGTACACATTCCTGGTTATATGATTATTAAACTTACTATCTATTTGAAATCGTTTAATATCACTATTGTTAAACCACAGTGGATGTATTTTAGAGCCTCTAAATAGTTTAGCTATTGATGTGTTTCAATTCTAGATCTTTTTAGTGTGATATTTAAATCTGTACATTGTGATATTTATATCACCTCACTATACATTCAAGATAAAAATATTCATGTTATAGTTTGAAGACCTCATTAAGTATGTAAATTAGATTTTTGTGTGACTAGGGAGACAATTATTTACTTGAGAACGGAGCCTTTCGAGTTTATGTGAGTGGTGAGGGAGAGGGGGAAGCAAATGAGTTGTTGAAGTGTTTCGGAATACGTTTCCCCCATTGGACGGAATCACAATGAAATGTCGTTCGAAGAGAGAACTTATCGAGGAAACATGAAATGACAAAACGCACGGAGTCGTTAAAAAAACTTCTGAATTTGTACGAGCGACGAGAATGGAATCTGACTGAGATGTCAACAACAACAATAGTAACTTTGAAACGAATTCGTGAATAGCGTTAAAACTGAAAGTTGGATAACTATTCTGTGCCGTAAACCTCTCAGTAATTAAATTTTGATGAAGGTAATCAGGAGAAGGTAGTCAATAAAACATGAACACAATATTTTCCATATAATTGTTTTAAAATACTACCAGAAACAGCGAATAAAATCATATTTAGAACTAATACTAATTCTGTTAAATGTTTAAATTATGAATCATCATTCATATTAAATTTCTTTACAGGTGTCTCACAATTCATATCCTCAAGTTCTAGAAATATTTCATTAAATCAAATGAATATTTAATAGATATCTAACAATTTTTCAGAAGTGTCACCAAGTATCCCCAGATGAAGCTGTTTGAAGTTGGTTTACTTGCGAATAAGGGGGATGAGGGTGGTTATAATGCTTGAAATTAAATTTAAATGTAAATGCAACCTCGCCTTATTCAAATCAAAGGATTGAGAAGAGCTTTTCATCCCAAACCGACTGAACCAACACATTGCAAATGAAGTTACTTCTAATGAATTTACTTTATGTAATTTTGCTCGTTTAGTTTCAATATTTACAAAATTTGTTTTAAATAGAGAAATGAAACAATATTTTCTATTTACTCTACTTCAAATTTCGCACTGTTAATAAATTAGTAATGTTAAACACAATGGAGAGAAGTGTGCAGAAACGAATCATATGAATCCAAATTATTATTGTTATAAATGAATCAATTAAAAAAATATACTCCCTTATATAATAATAGTTAATTTACATAAAACTTCATGTAATGATGCATTCCTACGTAGGATGGTACCCTCCATGCTATACATCTGTTTCCTGTCGAGCGGATAGATCAAGGAATGACCTCAAGGGACGATGGGAGGTGGAGCTGATTGCTCAGAGCACAGCTCACTCTGTGGCGAATCTCCAAAGCGATCAGTGCAAATAGCGGCAATAGAGAGGGACAGCAATGTGGAACGTACTCTGCAACAGACGCTGCTAACAGGATGGTGCAATATATAAGCTAGATTCACGCTGGCTCAGGTGATGATGGATTTCGTAACTCTTGAAGAAAGAATAAACTGTTCGTTTGACGAATACGGAAGGGTGAGATTTGAGAAGGGGAAGAAAAATAAACAGAGTTTGTGGTTGTTAACTGTCAAAGGGGAACTGTAGTGATGATAGTTTTATGAACGAACAAACAATATTATTTTAGAGTGATTTCAGGGGAAAGTCTTGACTTGTAGAGAGGATAAATACTATAAAAAGGAAGGGAGACCACTCTCTGATAGTAGAAGGTGAAGTAGATAATTTTAGAACCATGGTCGGAAGTAGCTCAGAGAATGACACATGAAGTGTACTGTGAGAGAGTTTGACTGGAAGTAAAGACGAGTAAAATGGGTAAAGGGATATAAAAACTAATGAAAGACGGAGTACAGATGGGTAGCAAAATACCAACTGGAATGTCAGTACTACCAGATTTGACATAAAAAAATGAGCGTTTTGGCAAAGATCAGGAGCGTAGATATTTTAGTAAAATCACAAGAATGTGGTCAGTGAAAAGGACGAGATATAAATAAATTTATTATCAAAAAAGCAGTTACAACTGCTTATGACCATGTGGAAGACTCTAAACTAATTATAATCAAAACCTAAAAATAAATATTTTGTCGTAAAACAAAACTAAAATTATGAATTCGCGTAAATGTTGGTAAATAAGAACTACAAAATATTTGCTACATTTTATCATAATATCATCTACATGGGACGTTCCCACCACAGTATCTCTACTGGGTGGGAATGTGAGAGAGTTTTTTTTATTCAAAAAGTTGATTTTTTTTGTATGTAGTTAGAGTTGTTTTCATATTTATCTACATTGAGCTATTTTTAACAAACCTGTTATAATTTTCAAATTTCTGGAAAAGTTTGGTGTTGAATTATTTAAGTATGATACTGTAATATCAGGTTTGTTTGACTTGTCTTGTTATTGTTTATAACTAAAAATGTCATTTGAAAAGTTATATGCATGGTGATTTGTTGGGACAATAACCTAATTGTTACATGAAGGTTGGTAGACACTGTCTAGAACATGCATCATTAATATATCAGATTATTGACAGCACAAGCAACGTAAGAAATTGGAATTTTGGAACAAACACATTATCGTATCCTCTAACGTATCTGACTCTTTGGTCAGGGTGATAAAAAAGAAGGAGAAATGATGGAAAGAGAAAGTACACGGATGAGGACAGAAATGTTACGTGTAGTAAATCAAAGCTATCAATGAAGGTTCTCAATGTGTGATACTGTGGTGGCAGTATACCCAAAAAGAACTAGTCCCTGCTGTGACTCAGGGGTTAGCTTGCTTTCTCACCACCGGGTTCAATGCTCGGCGTGGCCATAAAAAAAGTTGTAGCTCTCACACAAAAATTGTTGCTTTCACAATATCCCAGTTTATATAGCTGTGACTACTGGAAAGCCAACCCTCCCCCTTCTATCTACCTCCTATTACTCCTATTATCACTAACTCTTACTAATTATTCTTAGTAACACCTCCACGTGGGTCAAGTTGTTGGTAAATCCAACTAACCCGCCCACCTGGTAACAATAGTCCTACCACCCACAACCTACCTCCAATTGCCCTGTGTAGATAAGCGTCAATAGCTCGCTACATTTCCCATTTACAAATACTACAAAAAAGGAACTGCTCTGAAGGTAAAGTGTAGGTCACTGCTCCATAGACAAACACATTGTGGTTTTGAGTCGTTCTTTCACTTTTAGCCCATCCTTCTTCTAACACCCCCCCCCCCGGCCTATTCGCGCCCTTACACTTCTTCCAATAATACTCTCCATCGCGCGCCCTCCACAGAGGATGTTGCCTTCGCTCTCTCTCTCTTTCCTCTTCCCCTCCGCCCCCACAACCCAAACAGTTTTTTACCCCAAAATACTGCGCCGCTGCGAACACAATTGCTTGGGTAGACGAAACATGGACTGCAGTCTTTCATTCTGATCTCTATGTCGTTTAGCGCTTATTTTCGTGGACCCCAAACTGTTTCCCAGAACAAGAATTTATTACTCATACTAATGTTGTACAGTAACGAACTCCACTAAGCGAATCAAATTACTGTATGGGCTTGGATAACAATCACAATGATCATTCCGCACTCAGCTACTCATAATTCTATTACATGGTTAACAAAATACCAGTGTGAATTATGTTCAATTTACATCTGAAATATATTTTCTTGTATTTAATCCAATAATTGATGCTTGACAACTTTGTAAGGCTTTACCGCTGATATAAATAAATTTTGTAATCACAAATTAGTTTTTGGGGAGCTTAGTAAGTTACCATGAGGTATGCTCTATAACATCCGAAATGTAAGGTATTAAAAAATTCAATTTTAAAACAATTTTATACTCTACATGTACATTTGTCGAAATTTCTTAGGAGTTTTGTTCTTGAGCAACTCTTTCCAATCACATGATAATGTAAAGTATTATATGTGTTGATTTATTATAAGTATTTTAATAATGCTATCATTATTGTATTTAGTAATTGTGCGGTCATAGTTCGTACGATTTTAATGTGAGGTCAGCATGTTATAAAAACACAAACATTCTTTAGGAAAAAAGGATTTTTCAACCTATTACTTCGATTTAACTCTCTCTCTCTCTCTCTCTCTCTCTATATATATATATATATATATATATATATATATATATATATATATATATATATATATATAGAGAGAGAGAGAGAGAGAGAGAGAAATAATTGGAGTCCCCTGGTCCCATGTATTTCATTGATAGAAAACACCATAGAAATTTTATTCATTGGGTAGGATTTTAATCCAAAATCTGTAATGAAACGAAGTCCTAAGCATAAAATGTCTGTGGTTTCAGTGAGGTTGTTTTGATACTCAACGAATTCTTATCTCGTGAGTCGTATCTCTTTAGCTCTCGATCAACACTGCTTTCGTCATTACCAGGAGGTCAAGGGCAATCGTTGAAAAGCAACCGTTTTACCTGTGTGTTGCATGCCATTGAGTACTATCTTTCAATTCTATGATTGGTAGTGGCCTGTCATTAATGAGTTTTATCATGACTGATTTTTATCATTACGAATGAGATACATCAGATTTTATTTCAGCTTATTTTGACTCGACGGAAGCAAAATAATCAATGTTGGTCGAGTATGATTCTTTTTATTCTGTGGCAATAACATGTGGTAAATTAAATTCTTACTAATCACACTCTAAAATGAAAGTATCGTTCTGACACATTCAGAATGCTTTCTTGTACAAGTGTGAACGGGAACTGCTATGGAACGGGCCTTGTATTGCTTGGTTATGGTGTAAATATTGGTTCTGAAAGAAATAACTCTTGACAGAAAGAAATATTGGTTCTGAAAGAAATCTATTAAAATTTTTATCAAGACACAATTAGAATTTTTTGATAATTTGTTTTTCTCGATCGAAATAATTAGAATAATGTTGTAAAATAAAATTAATATTGTCAGTACTTAAATTTTACTTTGTTTTATGAATTTCTTCATCGTAAAAATATTTTGTCCTATATATTTATATTTGTTGCGTTGATAAGCATTGTTGGTGTAGTTACATATGAGAAGAATATAATTTTTCAATTTGTTTGACAATGATATTACTATTTTTATAAATTAAATGTTATTGTCAATTTTTTTAAATTAACGTTCAGGCATATCAGTAGCACTATTTTACACGTGTTTAAACAAAAAAATTGAAAAAAATTGCGCTGATTGATATCGGTTTCTAACATTCAAATGGTACACCATTTGAATTCTTACTTTATTTTTATGTACACTTGGTTTTTGAATAAAATCTGAATTTGAATTTCAAGTAGCCGCAGAATTCTGATAGATTTATATTTATGTATTCTCTTTCTGATAATAACCCTGATAGATCAAAGAAACAAGAGGTGCACTTACGTAAATCAACATTTGTATTCCCAATATACGTAGTAAGCTGTTATAAAGCCTAGTTTTGCGAAAAACAAAAAATTGTTATTTTTCCTTATAAAAAACTTGAACTAAAATCTTATTCTTGTTTTTAATTACATAAATGGATAAAAAATCTACAACTAACAAAAAATAACAATCATCGATCGGTTGTCATAATTGAAATGTTACTGCGATCAATTAATGAAATGCCCATTTTTATCAGAAAAAGAAAGTTACACATGACATACCGTAAACACAGACTTTTGCAACAATACTTATGGCATTTTGTTCAAATTAAGTTAGTTTTATGGTCTTTTTTATAATAGTTGTGCATAACTGAGGAAAACATGATGGGAGATGTTTTTAAATACTTTGTTTTGAGTTATGATGAAATCGCATTTCGTCTGGGTTACTTCTGACAAACCCATGTGTACCACTTAAAGGTTATAAAACCTTTTTTTTTTGTGATTAAGGTCTAGCACTTTACGACAAATTGAAAACTAGCTACGGCTAATTAAAATATGCAATGCACCTGGAACATTATACCAAGCTGAATTCAATAGTACAATCTGTATTTTCCTGTAATGACCTCTGCGCCTGCTTATATTGGGAAATATCATATCCTGCATACTGTGGCCAGGACTTTGTCTCTTAAATTATTACTCAATGGTTTTAACTTCTTATGTAAATTATCTTCATAAATATACTCATATTCCCCACAACGGCTACATGTATCTTTCTTCAAACATGTAAAACCCTATTGAGTTTACATTTTCTTCAATCATATAACTTACATGATAGTGTCACTCTCCTTTAATCATCTCCTGAAATACATTTGGATTTACTTCTGTAATCCAATTTTTACCGGTCCTTGAACTTGTCTCTACAATTACAAAGCGCTTCTTTCTTTGGCTTCTACGTATACATTGTGTCGCGTAATTTCGTTTATGAGCTCATTTTTCCTTTATCACTTCTTTACTCCTATAATGAAATGAGTACAACTGTATGAGCATATATAAGGGAATGACGCTAATTATTCTCAATGTGTACAGCCTTTTCTGTTTAATATATCACGGGACGGCACTCCAAGAATCTTCCCAATTCTTCTTAGTTAAATTGAACATGTAATTAGTTCCGAAACGTAAGTTACGAAAACTATACGTCTCACGAATTAGTTCGGGGATAACCTATTTTGAAAATCTACAGAAGTTGGTGAGGTGTGCATTCTAAATATTGCACAAATTTATTTACTCGTTACTCCGATAATAAAATTGACATTCCATTAGCAATTGTGACATGACTTTCAGGAGTGAATCTATTATAAAGTACAAGTAAAATTACACAAAATTTGAAAAGAAACCTAAAACAATCGTTACTGGAAAAAATTTTAAAATAATAAACAATAAATAATTCAATGATATGTATTTTTTTTCATTGTTAAACAAAAAAGTACATCAACATTAAAAATTGGAGACACGTATAGTCCGCTGGAATAAATTTTTCTGCCATGAAGCCAAATACCTAATTTGTTTGACAGAAATCAGTAAAATACTGAAACTGAAATAAACTCGAGAGAAATACTCTCTGGTCATGATAATTGTGAGCGAGTGATCCTAACGAAATGTAACGTGGGGGGGGGGAGGAGGGTTACTGCCCATCAGTGATGGTATTACACGAAGTTGCGAGGCAGCGGATAAGACTGGGACAACTGGAGGATTGAAGGCAGTATGATGACTACATGGCAACTTGTAGAGTAAATCAATCGTAAATACTTCAATCATTTTCATGAATTTACAATCGAAATGTGTAAGTTACAAAATCTATAGTATAATTATTTATGTCAAAACTTGGAAAATAAGAATACTTCGTTCTAATATCTCAAAACGTTAATTTCTGTAGTTCAATCCACTTAAATTTCAGCCCCACGTGGCACGAAATATTATTATTATTAAAATTAGCTTAAACTTTACACAGCTCATTGGTGTTGAATTTTCACTCAAACTAAGTCTGATTAGCACAAAGAAAATTTCGACACTCATTTCAATAATCAGTGTAGAGGAGACCGAGGTGGGTTGACACAATTTTTAAAAAAGTTAAGGCCTTGAAGTTTTTTATCGTTAGATAGCTTATATCATACTTTCTTTCCTTTCAACGTATAAACAATGTAAACTAGTTAGAAGGTTTAAAAAAATGATTTTAAGCAAACAGCAATTGTATCAACCCTTCTAGTGGCAAGGTAAGTTGAAACAGGGATTAAATTAAGTTAGTACACGCATATCAATGGGGTTTTAAAATTAATAAAAAACAATTGTAAGAAAAATCTTTGTTCGTAGTATGGAAATGCATAAATTATTATGGTTTCAACTAGTTTGAGATCAATAAATGATAAATAACTCACAATTTCCTCTTATTCAAATTTTAATGTACAGTTTCTCAATTCTCGGAATTTTAACTATTCTTAATCATTATTTTTTACTAAAACGTCACGAAGTAATCAGTCAAGAAATAATCAAAGTGTTTATTTATAATGAACCCTTTAGGACAGAGGATCATTGATAGACATAAAATAAATCTGATGTTTAACTCTTTTTCTAAATTTAATATATAAATATTATTCTATAGGTCAGTCAACAGCAGTCAATGCTCATGTTAACCTCGCTCGTGTGTTCATATCGAAGAGGCTGCCAAATATCACTCCTACCTGACATACCACTTAGTCATAAGTAGTTGGCGGAGGACAAAGATGCAAATGCTTATTAACAATGACGACCAGAAACCTTCTCTAACACTCCTGAAATTATTGTCCGGCAATTGAAAGAAAGTATACAAGAGGTTTCTGCACAGCAGTGTGTATGTGCCGTTTTGTGCAATTTATTAGAATGGGGGATTGTAAATCCTCACAGTGAATACAATGATTTTAATAAATATTTCGTTCATTTTGCATATGCACATGCATTCCTTTCATTTTTACTATCCATATATTGACATGGGAATCGTTTATATCAATTTATCTGAATAAACAAATTTTCATTTCTTTGTTTTTCGCAAATATTGAAAGAACTATTACCTGTAGAAACGTCGTTATGTGCTTAAATTAAAGAAATATTAAATTAATATTTCCTGGTGGGACAATTATTCTTCCCAATGTATGACAAGAAACACGACTAAAACGGAAGTTATTTTCCTATTTTGAAAAACCGACCAGTTTTTTAAATACTGTCTCGAAAACTATATAATTTATATCTTTCAACTCGTATTAATTGTTTTAATATTTAAGATTATTTAAAAATGATAAGTATAACATTTCCCGTTGATCGCGCCCCTTGGGAGCTACGAGGAAAAAACTAAAGTGAGTTCGGAGATTTTTTGGGCATTGTGCACAACCTTTGAGATTAAAACTTGGATTCTCTGTGATGATACTGGTTCTAACGATACATCATAACGATACATTTTATTATATAAATGACTATGTTGAAACTGAGGAGAGTTGAAAGAAACGATGAATGATGTTGAGACAAAGTGTTTCAACTTAAGTGTCCGAGGAAATAACGACTGTTTACCTTTCATCGGGTTTACAACCGAACACTCACAATATCATCACCAAATGAGCGTACTAAATTAAACTTGACTTATGTTACCACAATGATGCCTAACATACAAAAATCAAATAAGTTACGTTCATTATAAATAAATACCACAAACAAAAAGGTTAAAACCTGACTTTCCGTTAATTTTTCAACTCGGACGCTATAATACCAAAGCGGTTGCCGGCAATGTATTCTAACAAGTTAGCGCAGTTCGGCGTCATTTGCCACACACACTATCGCCATACTTCTAGTGCCTATAGTTGATGTGATATTAACGTTGTGTCATCTTATCTTTGTGTCAACCTATCTTGGTCTCTCCAACTTTTCCTCAGCATATCTTGCTTTAATACTTAAATCTAAGGTGAACTATCTTTCTGAAGGATCTAGAATTGAAAAGATGAATTTTTAGGAGACTGTTGTTGTATTTTGATGTAATTTTATTAAATACAAACCTACGGAAGCTTTTCCAGTAATTTTGTTTGGATCAGTCAGTTCAGACAAATTACGATCCCTTATGCTCTGGGTGGCTAGCTTTCTAATTTTTGTGTTGAAACTGCAAACTATGATAATTTGTATCCTCTTTTTCTATCCTTTTCTATCGAACGGTATATTGATAAACGAAAGCTTTTACACGTTTTATTCGTCTTTCTATATTCCTACTGTATGATTTTGGGTGCATTTTGCTATGAAATTATTAGTTTTACACGTATTAGTTTTACGAAGTTAGTAATGTTATAACGTAAATGTTTTGATTCGATGTGGTTTAAAATCCATAGATAAGTATTTCATTTGTTGGTGAATTTCTGATCTCTCCCATCCATTTATTCTGTTTTCCTTCCACAACAGTTTGTAACATGTACTTTCTTAAGTATTACGATGGCTAGAACAAGAATCAAAAGAAATGCATTATGTCTTCCTCTATTCTGTTCTCTGCCTTTCTTTTCTCCAGTATAGTCTACGTGTATCTTAAGACCAAAAGGTCTATTGTGATAGGTAAGTTAACGCTATGATAGTTACCAACACTATGATAGTTACATAATATTCAGATAATTACTTCCGTGAGTTTTATGTCATAGACGTTCTACTGTTATCATCAACATTATGGACGCTAGATATTTACTATAATATAAATTGTCCCAGTTGACCAACACAAAAATATTGATGTGTGAAAAACATCGTGTATTTGATTTTATTTAACGAGGCCATCATAGAAAACACACATTGTGTTAGATAGAGCTCTACCATCATTCACAGAACGTAAATATGTTATTATTGCTTCATACAAGGAAATTCATGATTCGTGTCCCAATTTAAAAGTTGGAATATAATTCGATGATTGAAATAATTTTGCTTCAAAAGGGATAAGTTATTTTTTAAACTACAATGAATTTGCTATTAGTGATTTTAATCTCAACCGTAATTCCACTATTACGTAGTAAGACTGGGGAATCACATAAAAATATTTGTGCGTGATATGATACACATCTGGAATTTGACAAAAAACTTCTGAGGGGTACTCAATAGATATTCACAAGTATGGCATTTCGTCAACGCTTCAGGTAGATTTTCGAGTGAATTTTCCAGTGTATTGACAGGGACTTGAATCAATATGTATTGTTAGTAGGATACCAATTTGTTAGTAGATGTGTGAAAAAAAATTATGCCTTACCATGACAATTAAATATGGCTGTAATTTCGGAACCTTGTTATTCTTTTAAAGAAATTTGTAACTCACTTGAGAGGAGAGGACCTTTTCTTGTTAGCAGAGCCTAATTTATCTTTTTATAGTATTTTATTTTCCTTTTCAATTAACTAGACTGTAAATTGTTGGGCTGGTACATTTACACTCAAAGCTTCGAAAATACGGATAACGTTGCACCAGCATAGCGATAGTAGTCTGTTTAATCCCCAACAAGTTTCTACTAACTCCCGTAGATGGCAGGGGCTACAGTGGAGACCGAGCAGTATCGATTTGTAGAGGTTGTGCAACTTTTAATGGCGGGTATTTTGAATCCAAACGCAGCAGCGAACGCAAAATACAAAGTCTCCGCATATCCTGGCAAGTCAGAAGTGATTAATGAAGGAAAAGCACGCCGAGAGACGTCAGCAACGGAACTTGAACATGCTTGGCAAATATTTTATACGAGTTAGCCGTCTTGGGACACGAAAGCATGGTAGAAAAGCTCGGAGAGAGTCGCATGGAAAAAAAGAACCTGTTGGTTACATTGCTTCACGAGGCTTTTAATTTCCGTTCTACGAGACATGGCAGGTTTCGGAAGACATATCTTCTCATGTTCTGAATTTCTAGCTACGATTCATCTCTTGCACCGAAATTTCCATGAGAATAAAACCGAAGAAGGTTGATCTTCAAGGTTCTTATTCGGCTTTCGTGGGTTACTGAGAGCTAAGCTTCTAGAAGTTGCTAATCTGTAGTGCAATATAATGCTTGCACTATTATAAATCTCAATCTCTTCCTTTTTGTCCAATACGCGAGAGAACGCAAGGGATATAATAGGTATAAAGAAGAGGATGGTGTAAGGATGAGAGTCTCTCTAGAGCCTTTTCCCTAAGGTATGAGCTGAAAAATACCTCCGCGTACCAACATCAATTTTCTTTTTACCTTCTCCATGCCTGTTTGTGTCATTAGTTTTTGCTGGCGTTTAATATCATGTAAGAACTCTGCGTAAGTATGGTAGGGGTAAGATATGATTCTTCGTGGAATGGTGGAGAGGGAATTCGGACAGGCGTACTGCGTCGTAAATGAGCAGAAAGATAATTATAGAGCACTAAATTATTTAGATCATGTTTTGCTAAATTATAACTTTTTGTGTAATGAATCTTTGGTCGCACCATTTCGCTCTGACTAGTAAATACATTTGCTCTACTCCGAAGAAAGATTTGTGAAAGTCTATCTCATCATTATCTGTCTAGCAAAATATTACAAGGTAACGTGATAAACCTAATCAAAAAGAGCTATGATGACGTATTCATCCATGTGAATAGAAAATATTGCGTGTTATTAGTATGCGTCAATGCTTTCTCGTATTTTATTTATGGAACTTGGAACTACCCTTTCCCGAAGCCGTCTCGCGATTTATTTAGCCAAACATTATATTCCATTTTTTGATAGGTTCTCTTTTATCTCTATATCCCGACACAAGTTATTGAAATTTTAGAAGCAATTCACAAATTTTGACAACACTAGACTGAAATATTTACTGACTTAAAAATACTCAAACCATTCGTTCGATTGTATGAGCTGAACAGACTTGAACAGGTAGATCATGATATTACAGGTATTTGTGATTGAGTGATATACAAGGATAAATTCTTTATTTCTTCTTTTCTAAAACATACCTTTTATTCTGCTAGTAATTTGAAGTTAAATATTGACGATCAATTAATTAATTCATGTCGATAAATGGCAACAATTCGCATACTATACACACATTATTATGGATACAGCAAACAACGTTCGTTTAGTTTATACTAACGACACATCATACGGAGACCGTTCAAATTGGTAATGGACAGGTACTGAAGATTATTAATGCTACGAAAATATGATTTGGATGACAATCCAATTACAAATGACAGCTGGAAAACCTTATAAGTTATGTTTAGCAACTAAACTACGTGATGACTGGGATAATCAATCTGAAAACGGGGTATACGTTTATTTATAGAGCTCCTATTTATCACAAAGTAAGTACGAGTATATGAGAAAAGAAAACAAAAATTTATTAATTTATCTTTTCTACATAATTTCTTTGACCGCCCCCTGTTTTCCATAAACTTTCGTCTCTTATTCTCCAAATTTTTCATATACGTCTTTCATTCTTAACAACTCTTCACATTTCGTTAATTTTCATACCCCGTGTCATGTAAATGTTTCATATTCTTTCTTTTCTTTTCTCTCTCTTCTTTCTTTTCTTTCTTTTCTTTCTTTTCTTTCTTTTCTTTCTTTTCTTTCTTTTCTTTCTTTCTTCAATCATCATATTTGCTTTCAAATTTGTTCAACTGAGTCTGAAGGAAAGTTTTCTGAAATTCATAAAATGTTGCGTTCTCAGTCTTGTTTTCATTCTTTGCCGCGCTATTTCATTTTTCTTTGTGAGATAATTTTTTTTGCATTTGCTGTGGTTCCTCTCTAACCCTTTTTTGCTGACCTTTTTCTCTCCCGGACAGCTTGTCTGCTTTCCTCATCCCGCCATTTGTTTCTTTAACGCTTACATTCAGTCCCAATTATTTTCTCAGCGGTCTCGAAGGCGCTGTTTATAATTTTCTTTCAGTTCATCTGTACATCCTCCTCTCCACGGCTTTTGTCTTATTTTTCTTTGACCAGCTCATTTCTATGATATACGCTTTGGGGATAATCCCACATAAATCAAGTTTCTTGGACAAGCACGCACTGTCTTGAGTAGTTTTGGATCATCTGAAACTCATTCTCTTCGGGGGATATGAGATGGCTGGGGGCAGGTGTTCAGGTGTGGGTGTATTGTTTTTTATCTCAGCTTCTAGAGCGGACATTATTGAGTCTGTATACGCAAGACAAGCTCTCCCCCACATCTTGAAGTGTGATATTTTTACTTGATTTATTTTTTTGAAATTTTCACCCCTTTGATACTGTACGAGTGTCTCAGCGTGATAGCGATGACACAGAAACCCCCCCAATAAGGGTGTTACCGTATAATACATGGGAGCTACCTCACACCCAATTTCACTACGGTACGTTTCAAAAAATAGAAGATATGGAGCGATGAATGTTCTGTAGCTCTAATATTGGCGCGCAGTGTACACGCACCTTCTTACTGAACCCTTTCACTAATCTTGCAGTCAGAGCGCTTTTTCCTCAATGTCCCTCTTGTGCAGAAAGCGTCATGATGTTACCCCCCCCCCCATACTTTTGACATAAGTTCAAATTAATAGTGAGTTTCTGTGATAGGTTTTACTTTGGATAAGAAGAAGAAGAAGAAAAAACAGTTTGAACGATTAAACCAATTTCATCTGAAATGCAATTTGAGAATACTTAACTTTCACATGCACTATTTATTTCGAAACCACTCAAATTATGTACTATTCAAACGACAGTATTCAAAAGACTTAACGTAAAAAAAACTAAAAAATGCTGAATTGGATTGAACTGGTTGAAGGGGAGTCTCCAAACGTTGGGGAAACTCTTAATTCGTGTAGCTGAAGAAACATCGCATCCTTTTGAACAGTTAAAATATCATAAACTCAAGAGTGCGAGGGTACATATGTTTGGGAATAATATTCCAGTAGGTGTGATATTGAGTGATATAAACTTATTTGTTTAGCCACCCAGAACGAAAGACATGTTACTTATTTTTTAATTATCATAAAGTAGGCTCGCCAATGAACGCTTAATGATTCATAGCGCTCACACTTCTCAAAACATTTTTATTTGAATGACTTGTGTCACGGCTGACGTACACGTAGTATACACAAATTGGAACACATGTTGCTCGCACAACTATAATATTGTTAGTGGCGCTGCTTCTCAAGAACCTCTTCAGTAATCTTCGTATTTTCCAATTGTACTGAATGTATAAGAAAGTATTGCAATCGGTCGAAACAAACGTTTTGAGATTTCTTCGGATCTTGACGAATTTGCTTCAGAAGAACCTGTTATCAAATTGTAGCGATGATGTCCTACGTTTGTATGTTAAGAATTTTGTTCTCCAGATAATTCAAAAAAAAAAAAAAAATTGATGCAAACAAACGGAACTTGAGATTTGACTTTCAATTTGAACTTGTGATTTGAATGCGTTGGTAATATAATAGAAGCCTATTTCTGGACAGCTCTTACCGACTTCATTTACATACCGCGCTCCACCTACGGTTTCTTAAAATTCAAAATTTTGATAATGTTAATATAAGCATATTGATTGTTCTTTCAACTCTGTGTACAAATTGCTCAACCGAATTTCTGTATAATGCACAGTTTTGGATATACAGCGAAAAAGTTTTATGCAAAAAGGATAATTTTGTTGCTCATTTTAGATCAACCTATAAGACAAGTGTTTAATGTGGATGATAATACTGTACTTGAAATTGCAGATATGTTGTTGAGGAGTTGACTATGTAAGATTGTGAGAATAATATGTTCGAAGTGATTGATATTTTAAATATTATACGGTTTTATAATTATTTTATATAACCAAATCTTTTCTGGAAATATTTTTGTTTTCGTATAGTTTTATTGCAATATGGGTTTTTTAGTTCTATTGTCTTTTTGGTATGAATTATAATTGGAAAGTTGAGCGGCACTCCATAATGTTATTTTTTATAAAATAAAACGTCAAGGTCCAAATTTTAAAAAAAGAAAAAAGAATTATAACAGAAGTTACATGTTACGCCACGTATTTTAAAAAAATTGATATTTCTTATGTTTAATTTTGATTTATTACATTCCTTTTGTAATGTCACAAACAAATTTGTACGTGACTTTTACATTTTATAAGATTTGAAATTATTATGAATCTCTTTTTGCGTCCAGCACCTTATTTATTAAATACACTATTCTTAATAACGCCCAAGATAAGGTTTTAAAAAGTTCTTACTGACATGACAATTTGAAATAGTTACACCTCACAACTAGTGTTATTCAATTCATAAAATTGTTAAATATTTCTACCCAATCGAGTATTTTGTTTAAATACTATTTACAGAAAAAATGGATTTAAAGTTACGTGGGCGTTATTTGCCCAGCATACCTTACATGTAATTTAGTCGCTGCCTTCCTGTTTCAACCCTCTAAAAACATGAGGTATTTGTAAACATAGGCTTTCTCTATTCTACAATAGAGAGATGTGCTATTTTTACAATAATTTATATTAGTAATTTTCTATTATTTACAATAAATGGAAATTACTTCACGCAAAACAGGTTTTCTCTTATGCCCATCGTAAAAGGAGAGTTTATGTTGAGACATATTTATGTTGAGTTTATGTTGAGACATATTTATACAATCGAATGAACAGCTGGATATAATAATGAATTGTGTCGACGGTAGTGTAATTGAATGGTATATACATATATTGCCGACGGTAGTTTACTTATATTAAGGATGAAATCACTCATTCATCTTACATAAAGTATGAACTGACCTTTGGTGTATTATATCACATTTCAAAACTTATTCTTTGTTATACTGATTAAATTACTTTGTGGAACATCAATTATTATTATAATCGCTGTGTTTTCTAAAATATAAAGTAATCTCTTGTTATCTATCAAGAAATATAGGAATTTCGTTATGAGTTTTTGGTTCACAAGAACAAGTCCACTGACTGGTATAAAATCTCTTTCGCTTCGCTCTTGCCGGCCGGTTCTCTGCTATTGAGAGCTTTACACTCGATAAGCTTGTTTGAACAGTCCTTACCTGGAGGATTCGTCAACCAAATAATGCAAAATCACATGATCTTTGTACCAAAAACGCCCTCGATACTATCCTGAATGGAATCAGAAATAGTAGAATATGAATGAATCAAATAATAAATAAATTTTATAAAACATTGTAGATTAGAAATTAATGAATATTATTTAACACATTTTTTCAATGTTTTAAAATCCCTATTCCAAATGGAGTTGGCTCAAGGTATATCTCATTTTTAGTACTCCTTATTTTTCTAACGTCAAGTATTACCACTAATTTTTATACAAATTATTACCAAATATGTTTTTTGATAGCTATTAAGATTTTCACTATTATGTTAGCCTATCTATTACCTAACTGTTATATGAACTATCTATTTTTTTTCACAATTTATACATTTTATTCTCCCATAAACTCAGTAAATAAAAGGATATTTGCTTCGCAACACCGACAGAAGAAGCGTTTTTGCATTCAACGTTTGTATGAGGGAGATCATGAGTTCAATCACGGTTAGGCGAACTGGGCAATTTTCGTCTAGCATTTCCTATCACCGACTTAAATTAAAAACTTTACATTATTCTCCAAATATCTTTCCCTAAGACTCATACTTCTAAGCAATGACATATGACTCAATTGCTACCGAAATGTCAATATAATATGCAAAATATGTCTATAAGGCAGATTAATGGTTTATTTCATGAAGGATCATTTGTAGAATCATAGCCTTCATGATTTACTGAGTGTTCTTAATTTTTTTTCTTTCTTTCAATGTCAAACGTTTAAATGAAGTACGAAATTGTAAATCTTGTCTTAAAATTGAATTTAAAAAATTGATTCTGTTCGGTTATCTATGATAATTGAAATAAATCTAAATTAGAGAATCAAGCAAAAAAATGCTTTGGTTTTATAAATGGTTCAGTTTAGTTATACAAATACCTGGTGCGGTTGTTAGAGATACCATTTTCATTTCTTTTATGCAAAATTCTTAATATTTTATTGATGAGATGTCCTATATAAAGGGAGAAATGTTGGCGAAGTCCAGGGACTCTGAGTCCGTAATTTTCTACAGTCTAAAATCGCTAAGCACAATTTATCATTGTCAGCACGAGGTAACAAGACTCTTCTCTCCACTAAAGTTCTAGAGTGGGGAGAGGAACCATCTAATCACCAGCGACGTCCAATGCGATAGCGTTGTTATCCATATTATGGGGAGTTTTGAGAAATTTAATGTTACGGTTCCATCGCTGGCGTTTCTCTGTTTATATCGGACTCTACCAAATGGTTGTATGGCCCGAACCAAAAACAAATACGACGCGACAAGCGATAGCCAGTGAATACACCAGCCCAGCTCAACAACTAGCAACGAACTACTCATATTTGTTGGGACTGAAATACCTATCCAAAACTCTATTCCAGACTATTCTTTTTAATTCAAAAATATTTTTCAAGTTAACTGTTTAAAGTTGTTGACTGTAAGTTTTTCAAAGTAATATTTTGTAGTTCTTGTTGATAGTTGGGATAAATTTGTACGTATTGCAAGGAGCTAGTCCATTCAAATCATCTTTTTAATAACACACATTCATAATGGTTTCGTCAGGTTTGTTTATGCTTTTTTCCATCTAGAATATGCTCTACATAATCGTTTTATGTTATTACATTTCCCCTTACGTCGTGTAATTATTGATTAAGTGTCAGGCATAACAAGCTGTTTCGACAAATTTCATTTGATGAAATTCCGTTAGTTTACAAGGAAGTATAACAGCATATACTTTCTGCAAAACATATTTTGTTTTCTATTATGATAATTATATTTTTACTTATTTCAGTTATTCGATGTCATATAATTTTGTTAATTCAATTTATATTCAGCAGGTAATATTTTAAAACTTTATTTGATTATTTGCTTTAATATATTTTTAATTCAATTGTTTTAGTAGTTATTGAATCAAATGGGGCAATTACCTCTGTGGTAAATTTTGTTGGCAATTGAGAACTTAGAAGTGACATATCGTACTTTAACATTTCTTATGGACAGGATAATAATATTTAAGTTTTACGTGTACGAAATTATTATTTTTCATCAATGAGGACCACTTGACTGTAACACTTGGGTTAATTGATACATTCTTCTGCAAAATTATTGATGTTTTGCAGAAGAAATATTCTCTTGCAACTCTTTGAAAGCCAAAATCAAACCCCCTAAATTATGAAAAATTGTATTGGAAGGAGGTGAATTTTTTCTTGTTATCTGACACATTCTTGTAATATTTGGATGGTTACCACTTGAAAAAAAATTACTGATTTTCTGTTTTCAATTGAACATGATAAATTAAATGTACAATATAATATTTTCTACGCAGTATGGGACTGTATATTTTTCATACATAAATCAATCAGTTAAACACATTTTACTCAGAATGTTGAAACATTTTTAATGAACGCCATCGTTTGTGAAATGTTTCCTTCTGGAGCTGAATTCTAATGTAATTTCTCAACGACTACATCAGAATATATCACCATCCAAACGTATGAATATGTATAAGAATCAAAGTGCTGCTTAATTGAAGTACTGATTGCTCACATACATTGATCAATAATTAACCCATGAATTTTACAGTGAAATGAGTGAATAATAGACTAATACACAGAACATGGGTAATCCGAGGTACTCCACATTCAATGGATTTATTGGAATATATTGCATCGTTAGGTGTAGAGAAAATATGCGGGAAAATGCTACCTGCACTGTTGTGACTATTAAAATGAAAGTAAATAATGCATGACACATTTGAAAATCAAAGTAATATAACTTGCACTGCTATACACCATTTTAAATCTGCATCACAGAACGTGTTCCATAACTCTAAAATGCAACGAGGCGATGCAAGTTTGAATGTCAAAAAAGGTTGAAAATGTTTAGTAGCTTCTGATTTCATTTTCTTTCTTCAATTGCGTCCCGGTCGGATTTTTGTTTTATCTGTCACATTCATTCTACTTTCAAACAACATAATTTCATTTGCACTGCTTTCTGCGTTGTTTCCGCAACATTTCTCTCACTGGGCCACGCTCCGGATTTATGTGACGATGCATGGCATCCTGATATGAAAGTTTTAGTTACACTAAAAGGATGTTAAAATTATCTATAGCTCGCGATTTGTTTCAGGTTTATGTTATCATAATCAAATTTTACTTGAGTGTTTTTACAGAGATTACTGTACATGAATTTAAAATACATTGGTGATTTATGAATTTCACGGAATTTTATGGTCAGAATAGAATTTGAAAATTAACTTATTCCTGAAGTTTTGCTGACACGGTTTGACCTTCGTAACGTGATCACATGTTTTATAATACTTTTCTATTTGGTACTTATAGAAACTATTTCATTCTTAGAAATGTCATAAAATATTTCAATACTTTTAAGGTACAAATTGTGAATTCTAACATAACTTATTAGAAATAAATCTTCTGAAATTGGTGTAACTAATACTCACTCTTCACTATTTGTTGTATTTGTAAGAACGTGCCCTTCTTTCGCAACAATTTTATTGTACTTGACTGGAATATCTGTTCGTATCAGTTTGACCCATTCCCCGATGAGCTTCTGTTTTGATATTTTTTTGCACGTTGCTAGATACCCAGTATTCTAAAAATGTCTCCAAAAGTCTTGTTTATCAATTTTCAGCCCTAAACATTTAGTAGCAGACCAACAAGTTGTGCAGAGTGCAATAACTATTATGATTTCTTTTATTCTTTTAATTGTCTATTCCGATAAATAGAAACGTGAGGTGATTGTAAATACATAAATAAATTCATACGAAATATTATACTATGTTTTGCACAGCAATAGAAAAAGTTTCTTTTGCAATATTGAAATTATCTTCTTAGTTATTAAAGAAGAGATATATGTTGTGCAGGGCAATTAGTGAAAAATTCTTATGTATAGTAATGAAATTCTCCAAAATGGAAAGCGTTCATTGTTATACAATTCAACATAGTTAATCTCCGATGAAATTAATTAAATTTTCCAAGCAATAGACACAATCCATTTTATTTTTAAAGTTATAAGAAAATACGATATTACTGATGTTTGCATTGAAAACTGTGCACGTAAACAAAAGCGTTTTTTATTTGTACTTTTCGTATTCTGCTTTTCACTGTCACGCATTGCGTTATTACTGGTTTTCGTTTGAAAAAAGTGAAGAGAATATGAATGTTACAACAATCAGAGCATCTAAAATTTATAATTCAAATAATTAATACTTAAATATTTTTGAAATTATTCAAAGTATAGTTGTATCAAAAATACTAGCAAATAAAGTATTAAATGATTTAATTTTTTTGTCACTCCTGTTAGGAAATCCCGCTTCATTATCGAAAGGAAGGTTTATGCTTTCTTCTTTCTTTCTTTCAAGATTCGTTTGTCTCAGTGTTCATTCTCTGCCTATATTGCGGGAAGAAAAAAAAAGTTACGAAATCTGTTGACATAAATTATGTTCCAAATAAATTTGATTATCTTTCTTACTGAAGTTGTAAAGAAAATATCTAATTTTAATGAAACAACGCGCGATGACATTTGGGACTAGAATCGTTATGCATATTATACGTACTGATTGAATTTATTATGTGTGCACAAATAGATAACTAGTTGAAAACACCAGGAATATTTTGTTAACGTATCTATCGCAATTGGTAGTCGTGAATAGATTGCTTTGTTACAGAAGCTGGTTTTTCGGGTAATAAAATGTTGGTAAATAACTTTCTCTTCTAATTGAAATAAAAACAAACAAACATCGAACCAAACTCATATCATGAAATCACGAGATGAACTCATTAGTACTCATTCGGCAGATTGATCATATACTAATCATAGAACTTCTTTAAAAAATAAAACGTTATGATACCACACCTGCACATTTAGATCGCAAGAGCGGTTTCCTGTTGTATTTCGAGGCAGGAAAGTTATAGGTTTGCTCCTTTTTGGCATAAATGAATTTATTGGTTGCATGACATGAACAAAAGTTTCATAAGTTACGGTTCCAACCCCTAATGCCAACATTTGTTTTTCTTATGTAGCAGTTTTTTGGAACTTTCCACGCTAGTAAGAAGCAGTGTCGTTAAATGGGAAGAAAGAAAGACCTCTGACCCCATGTGATGAAATGTCCTAATTCTTGGTTCCAAAATGGACAATAAAAACGAAAAGTATTATAGTATTTTTATGTACAAAATGAGTTTTATAGGGACACAAAATACTTACGTGACTAAACTAAAATGATGGAAGCATTTTAAATTTATAATGAAGTATCTCCTATGTTAACCAAATATGTATTATCGTTGTACATGGGTCATTTGCTCCACCAACAGTAAATTGTATTTTTTATTTATTGTGCTTTATTACAACCTTATTATGGTATAAGAACTTTTAACAATAAATAGCAATAGTTTTGAAACACTTTTAACAAACTCGTTCTCCGTAAATAGGTTTGGATCGAGGTGTATTTAACTGTATGCCTTAATTGAAGCTTAGTTAATTATCAAGCAAATGGATGTGGTTAAAGTGACTTGAGTCACATGGTTGTAAAACAATTAAAGTCAGTTGTAACATTAGTAAAATAAATATAAATTATTGTTAGATTTTTATTTATTAAGTTAAAATCACATAATATGTTCATACATCTATATTATCCATCACAAACCACGAAATCAACGTTAAACCACGACTTATAAATCAGTTCCATTTATTATTTCAAGCATTTATACAGATGAAATCAAGCAATCAGTAACTTGAATAAAAGCTAAACAAAATCAAACTGAAAAACTTATTATTCCTTTATAAAGGAAAGCAAGAATTTTTTGGTGATATATATCATAATATTTTAAAACTAATCTAGTCAATCATATTTGTCCAATTTTAATAAAATATTATGTACTCTAGCTGTAAATATTGATCTACAAAATTTGACACTAGTTTGATCCGAATAAAGTAACACAGATTTGACGCGACAAATTTTAACCACGATATAAGAATAATTAATTCGATTCTCAGTTATGACGCAAGGTTGATTGCTAGCTGTACAAGTCTCACGAACCCTTAAAAAATGTTTCAACCGACCCCTAAAAATGTTCCAATCGTCCGAGGAACATATTTTAAAAAAATTCTCGTTCTAAATTCCAAAATAAATGATATGGATAAAAAAGTAATGTACCAATTGTAACTAATAACTAAACGTCAAAAATACAACATAAATACTTTTGCATGAAAAACTAGTGATTTTTCTCACCCGCAGGTGATTTGTTTGAAGAAACACCAAACACGGACCGATTCCCAAATGGATTCCTCGTTTTTCTTTCCTAGCACGTCCTCCTCTCCCAATGGCAGTTTTTAAATGATACAACCGTAGCTTTGGTAACTCAATCCCGGTTTCCCTTACTAGATTCAAGAACGTTTCTAAATGTTATGTAAAACCTGTTCTGTTAATCCGATTTAATTGGGAATGACTTTTGTTTATTTATCCGTTTGTTCCGATCATCCTGAAATTTACGAAAAATTGAGATACATGATGTGTATAATTTGCGAAGTGTAAAGCAGTCGTATTATGCATACGTAAAATTTGGACAGCAAAGCAAATTAAATAACTACACAGGGTTATAGCCAACAGAAATTTTTAAACTGTATTCNTATACAACAGACGATCACACCGACAGAGCCATATACGTATGAGTATAGTCGAAATGTCAGAGATAGTACCCTGTATACCCTCCTTTTGCAGCAATTTTTCCATTGAGATGATCGTAGAGGTGACGAATATAGTTTTGCGGAATGGCCTGCATGCAATTTGTACCTGAGGCCTCATTTGAGACAGATTTCCTACTGGGTTTGCAGATCGCGCTATATGACGTTCCATCCAGTCCCAAACATCTGGAGATCGTACTGGCCAGGGTAGTTCACGTACATCTTGGAGCGCAAGTTGAGTGGCACGGGCTGCGTGTGGACGTGTATTTTCCTGCTGGGGAAGGACATCGCCTTGTTGGTGCACTAACGGTAGCACAACTGGTTGAATGATGCACCGTGCATGTTCAATGTTCCCTCTAAGATCACCAAAGGAGAAAGTAAGATATGGTTTCCCACACCATGATGCCAGGTGATGGCTCTGTGTGTCTTTGTCTTATACACTCTAGACGTTGGCGCTCACCAGCACGACGCCACACACGCATACGACCGTCATTGGCGCTAAGGCAGAAACGACTATCATCACTGAATTCACCATTCATCCTTCCATAAACGCCTATCGCGATACCACTGGAGTCGAGCTGCTGGATTTTGGGGCGTGAGCGGAAGACGCCCTAACGGCACGTATGATCGAACCCCTACTTCACGGAGACGGTTGCGAATAGTTCTTGCTCACACCCCCGGAACAATAGAACCTCTAAGTTGTTGTGAAGTCGCGGTGCTGTCCGATACGGCACTTCGTATGATGCAACGGTCTTGGCGTGAATCTGTGCGTCGCAGATGTCCGGACCCAAGTTCACGAACACGTGCACCTTGTGCTGACCACATCGATGCACTGAGGAGACCTCTTGCGCAATTCTGCGGGGTGACCACATACAATTGTGAAGAACCACTATACGCCCTCACCCAAACTCCAATTGCACACACGGTGCACGTTAACGCTGTCGCGGCATTCTCATAATGTTGCAGACACAGACGTAGGTCCGTTTGGCAAGGCAAACTGGCTGTAACGGGCTCTGAAGGTCAGCAACTGCGGCAAAGCTTGCAAAATTCCACGGTTGGCGATTCCTGGTTTGTCCACAGTGCTGCGCTTTTCATCAACGCTTTAACTGCTTTCTCTTAGAGTTCTGTACTTTGGTATTTCTTAGTTCTTTTCTTCATGGTGTTCT
>NNCF01125945.1:522839-538012 GCA_002313205.1 Laupala kohalensis
TAGACGGACCCGAGAAGCGAACGGGATGGCACAGTCGGTAAGCGCATGAGCGCGTAGAGCTCAAGGTCCCGGGTTCGAATCCCGGTCCCGTCTACCATTTTCATTCGACGTAACATGATTAACCCTTTATTACAATTAATACATAATAAAATTTCTCCTCCCCAAACAAGAAACACACAAATTCACCAAGCACGTTCCCCGAAAAACAAAACACGCTGTGCCTATTCACAAATACCCTAAAGCCCCACGAAAAAAAAAATATTCACAAATACTAAACAAACGATTATTTCAAGAAATTTTCATTTAATTACATAATTATAATTCCCAAAAAATTACTACTAATAACTTTAAGAACATACCCAGCAGAAGGCTATCAGATCGCATTCATTATTCCTGTTGCGATTTGGTCAGAAAATAGCAACTTATGACAAGTGAACAACTCGGCGCTCTTGTGCCAATTGAGTGACATATCTCGATTGTTGAGCATCGATGATCTATTTCTCCAAACCTCATAGTTTCATTAAAAATTTATGCTTTTGAGTTAAAGAAATTGGCGTATTAAATGAGCTTTAAATCAAGAAATCCACACTAACTGTATTCTATGTTTTCCTGCCAGAATAACTTGAAATAACTTACCATTACGGATTAAGTCATTCGAACAAGATGGATGTTCGATACATGGTCGCACTGTGACGTCACGAGCTGGCGCGCGAGCCCCTCGCCTCTTCGAACACGCCTCCGACGAGCGACCGTCCTCACTCTCCATGACTCGCTCGAGGAGTCATCATCTCATCATTTCATCGTTCTTTTCTCATGCGGCTACCACGCCGACAACTTCTCCTCTTTCTCAAACAGAAGACTTTTGCTGCAAGGTCTTCAACCAGCAGGCATTTGGAGAAGCGAATCATTCCATTGTTATCTCATCACTGCTCTTCATCTAACTTTTCAGTTTTCTATTCCTTTATTTATTACCTCATTTTCTTGCTTATCTTGCTACTTGCACTTCATGTTATTAAATTGTTTTGTTGACACTTTTCTTGCTCAACTCCCATCTTAAACTTCCTCATCACACCTCTGGTCAAACCTCAGCCCTAATGTATTGCAATTTTCCCATTGAATTCTGTACGATTCGTTTAAGTAAGTTTTTTTAATTTCTTGAATCACACGTAAATCACTAATGAGTTACGTTACTTGAATCTAAACAAAAGTTTCTTTTATGTGATGGTACATTTTCATGTCGACACAAGATGAAATTAACAATAAGATCCATCATTAAGAGGTACGCATTACTTCATAGTTGCACCATCATGGGATGTCTGTAGACGCAAAAGTGATGACATTCACTGACCAATGGAATGCGGGAATGAATAGCAGCATCTAGACGAAATTTATTGATGCTTGTTCCATGGCTCCATCAGTCTTGGATGTCTCACCAATGTCCATTTACAAAATCACTCAAAGCGTCTAATGACTGCTCTGTGAACCGATTATTATCCTCACTGTCATTAATTGAACAGTTCTCGACTCGTGATTATTAATTACGTAACAGCACTCACTACGAAACATTCACTCTCGAACAGTTGAGCAAATCATTCAGCAGTTACAGATCACAAAGCTCCAACTCTAGGATATATCACTAACCTTTCTCACTAAGCTTTTACATACTTCAATCTAAGCTCTGGATAGTTCTATGTTGGTCTGTCAATGCTTGTTGTGAGGCCCCACGTCATTCCCCACTATCTTTTCTAATTGGTCCGCGATCTTTCGGACACATATTCTCTCGACCAATCCTGTTCCTATGCGTCATGCGACGTTTTGAACACAAAGACATTCGCCTCTGTCACCAATGATATCTTTTTAGTATTTTTGATCTATCCTCACTCTCGACTAAGTGTCACGAGGTCAAAAGGTTCTGGCTGTTGTTATCGTCATTGAATTTCTAAAGGACTAGACACTTACTGACTCATTTTGTTTTCAACTGTCGATACCGCAAATTCAGAGTTTTCTCTTCTCCAGACGGTCGATGGGTCACAATACTATGTAATATGCCACACGACCCTTGCTTTCCCTTCTATTGTGCGTTGACGAGTTGAAGACACCTGCCACTCCTGACGATCGCCAGACTCTGTAAATCTTTCAATGGTTCCTTACTTCCTAAAAGATGTTTTTTGTCTCAATTTAAACTAACAAGACTTTTCTTTTTTCCCTCTCTGTTGACACAAATGAAAACGATCCTCGTTTCTCTTCAAGACGCAGTTATATTTCAAAATAGCAGGAAAGAAAACAAGAGAGTAATTCATTTGAAACATTTATTGGACATAATGAGTACTAATAATGTACGACATGAATACAGCTCTAATATTACAACTGGTGCTGGACGTTTGCACCATCAGACGCCACGCAGGCCTGACACCGACGGAGCATAGACTGATGGACACGATATAATACAACGGGAGTTTCTTTGATCGTAGCAGCTGGGCAGACGATTCTTGCGACGAGATTCATTTCAAATTCCATGAGAGATTTCATGGCTCCCACAGAAAGAAAACAAGGTTCGATTAATTCAGTGAGCATGGGGAACAGGTAACCGGTCCACCACGTCCAATCCATCTATGCGGAAATCCTGTTCAAATGCCAGTCTAAAAAGGGCAGGCGCTTCATCATGCCGGGAAGAACCTGTTTCAGAAAGGTCTGATAATTCGCGGTGGTCAGGGGGATGGTAAAAGTTACGGCCCGACTTAGCAGTCGCCAACCAAACCCACCCTCACATTTACTGTGAAGGGATGTTGTGCTGCGTGGTGCTGCACACCGTGGGGGTTCTGATGCCCACAAATGTTCATTGTTGTGATTGAATGCGCCATCCCTAGTGAATGTGACCTCATCAGTGAACAACACATAAGCTGGGAAATTCACATCTGGGCCACTTTGTTGAAGAAACCACTGTGCGAAACGCTCACGTGGAGGATGGTCATCGAGGTGTAATAACTGCACCCTTAGAGATGGAAGGCTTTCAAAACACGCTGGACACTGCTACGAGACATTCTTAAGTCTGAAGCAATGGCACGTATGCTGGTGGTCGGAATAGTCTCCATGGCAACCAACATGTTCTTCCCTAACGACCAAACGCGTCGATCGTGGCCTGTCCTCACTAGCTCCACCAATCGCTCATGACCCGTACTCGCACGAATTTCAATGCAGACGTGCAAATAAACTGTGGTGCGGTTGATGTTTATCTGGGAAGAGTTCTCGATAAATTCGTCTAGTGGCTCGTCCATATCACTCAGCTATTCAATAAATTAAGTGCATGTCTGCAAGCTCACCCTTCGTATACCGTTCCATGCTCCTCGTATGGTGGTTAGCGCTCGAATAAGGAAATCCTCTCATTTCCCCTACTGTACTCTCGTGTACAGCACCACCTAGCGGCGTACGATGACGTTTGCGACCATGGGTTGCTATGCAATTCTTATGACGTGCCCCACCTCCTCTAGAGGTATGTCGCAACCTCGGAAATAAGCTTAACTTTGACAAGAAAAGTCCTTCTAAGAAAAATGAAGGAAAAGTATAGATATAATTAGAAAATTACATTTCACATAGTTTTTATAACGTACAGAACACTTTTCAGCTTCTACCCCTCCTTATGTTATATTTTATTTTCCACTCCTGTCTTTTAAGATAAGTAGCAGCTTTCAAAGAGATCTTCTATCGCCTCATTTTAATGTTTTGGAGATGCGTTTTATATATTTAATGAAATTATTATACTCAAATTTAAAAATTGCTGTTACCATGACTTTATAATACATATATTGGCATGTCCTTTGAAAATACGAGTTTCCAGTAACAGGAGACAACATTATTTTAAAAATAATTTAACGTAAGTTGAAAATTTTATTTTTTTGTAATAATTTAACATAATTTTAAATTATGGATTAGATTGTCGTCACTAATTACTATTGTTAATTAACTAACAAACGAAGTAATATAAATACATGATATAATATAATGAGACTCGAATGATATGACTAACGTAACCCGACAGAATCACCTTTCGTCGGAGGAAAATAATAGAAATAAATTAGTGATACGAGGTATAAATAAAATATTTAATAATTCCTTTGGACATCGGATTATGTGATTAGCGTCCTTGCGGATTTTCTTTACGTTTGCCTTTCAGAACCCCTCACCTGAGCTGTGAGACTGAGCTCACTATGAGCATCTGTGGACTAACCACACGTCGTGGGCGAGGCTTCGAGAGGAAGGTTTTAACTTTGATATTTAATTTGTGGGGATTGCGGTGGAGCGCCGTCAGTCCGGTTGACAGCTCCCGTGCACTTTCTTTCGTTTCATCTTACCCTCATGTCCTTAACATGCTGTTCGTAGCTCCTGACACGAAAAAAAAGAGATTTTCTACTCTAGATATCTTCGCGTTTTTCAGACAATCCACAAAATACTTGTTATTTTCTATCTGTTTCGTGATATACAAATGAGATATTTAACAAAATGCACGAAGTCAATTATTAATTGATATGTATCATAATTCACTGTGATAAATACTGAATTATATCAATTTGTTCCTTAAATTTTACGTTTGTTTAATAAATTAGCTTTACAATTGAATACTAACAAAATTATACTAGATTTGATAATTTGTTACGTTAATATTTAAAATTTAGTATATATTATCAATAGGTCTTAGTTTCAACCGAATTGAGAGCATAGGCTTCCGTGGATAGAGTCAGATATATCTTTGCTGTCTGGTAATAACCGCGTCGTAATATGAGGGACCGACGTTCCAGTCATCTTGTTCTGTCCTTTACGGCATCAAAAAAAATCCTGAATAGTTTAGATTCCTCAAGTTGTTTCTATAAAACGAAACTGTTCTCGACAGCATCGTTGTCATTTTCAGTGGTTCTATAAAAATAAAATTTCACTTTTCATTATAAATAATAACCTAAATAGTATAAAAATATATTTAAGAATTGAAGAAGAAGGTAATATATTCAGGTTTCAAAAAAATATAATTGAAATGGGGAATCAATCAGTTTTCAAGATTTATGGAATTAATGCAAATAAATTTGTTTGACTTTTATTTAAAGTCATGAAAAGAAGTATTCAACGATTCAAAACTCTGCATCATTGATGTTGGCGAGCCCTAAAGCCCCAAGAGTATCATTGACTTAAAATTTTAGTGTATCATATTACGGGGCAAATTAACATTTTCATGCATTTTAGTTCAATAGATTGTTGAGACGTACTTGTATTAATCTGAAAGACTAAAATACCATTGTTATTAAAATATATAAATATTCTATTTGAGTAAATGTCAATGAAAACATACATTTGAGTTTATCATTAAAATGAACAATATATCAAAATCTACGATAATTATCGAAGTAAATATGTTTGTGACTAAATTCACGGAAACAATAAACTAAGAACAATAAACGCTAAACATTTCTATTCATGTATACCATGATTGATGTTGACAAGTACGCTGATGTTGATTGACGTATATTTTGAGATGGCTATGTTTCGAAATGAACTGCCAATTACAGATACATCCTTTTAAACTCTGAGATTAAAATAGCAGTGGGATCACATTTGGTAAATGTCTATTAATTTAATAATTGAAATATAGAACACATTTAAATGGATTTTTTGGCGGAAATATCATTAACAATAACAATATGTAATGAATGTATGCTACTATTTTTATTGAATTTTATGTGAACACTATCGGTATCTTGTTTGATCATTTGACGCTAATATTTCCTTTCGTTATATTTCGTTTCCCGATTTGAATACTGGTGTTGCCCATGACTGAAGGCTCACGATAAGGAAGGTAAAACAGGAAATGTAATACGTTCTTATGAAGGTATTTTTAAGCAGTTTAAGATGATATGCATAGAAAATTTAGTAAAATGGTTAAAAAATCGTATAGGAAATAACGTAGAGATGATCCATTTACTAATTTACTTTCTGAGTCAATGAACAACCATATATTTTATTTCCGGCCACTATATGATCAAGAAAAATAAACCATCACGACCATTTTTGACTAACAATATATTTTTATTGTGTTTTACTGTAACACAACGTTTCCACTCGTGATGAGTCATTATGATGAAAACAACTTGCAACAAGAAACATTAACGTAGCAACAGAAAAATTAAACTTGACATTAAACGTAAATATAAACTCAACATATGTTTAAAAAAGTCAAGATACTGCTTCATATGAGAACCAAAAACTGAAATATAGGCTACTACAATTTGAAAATATTTCATCTGGTGAAAGTAAAAGAAACTTCCTTTCGGTTCTTGTGATACATTATGATACACATGTACTCAATTCTTACAATATATCTCTTAATCGTACATTGTATTTATAACAATCATATGATTAAAGATTGCTGTGAGTTAAGATGTTGTCGTATCATTAATATATCTCACGATATTTGTCAGAATTTTCAGAAAAAGACAAGCTTTATGGTACATTGATTCTTCAATTCGTAAGAAATTCTTTTTTCTTTGATCATGTGTCCCCACATGTTACACCTCGTTATTTCCTCTCGTGTCATTAAATCTACGATTTGTAACGCAGCTCTGTTTTTGTGCTCATTTATTAGAGGATAGCAATAGTACCATAATTGTGAACAATATATACTGAACATATAACAACTCTAAATTAAGTTGCGTTAAAAAATATTGTTTTGTATATTACAAGAACTATGCTTTTTAGTAAAAAACATGGAAAACTATGAGTTTTCTTTGCACCATACTAATCGTTTTTTTACAAGTTTTTAAAAAGTCATGTTACAATGAGGAGAAATTGGAATTTTCTATTCAAAATGAAGAATTTGATTTAGTTATTTCAAATAAATTCCACTCCAATGATTATTTAGATTTTTGGAATTAATTACGCTGCAAATACTAACTTTTAAATGCTTCAAGCACGAAACTCATATCTACAAAGGGAACTGTTTTAATTAAATATCCTCTAATAATGTTACAAGCTTCTATTATTTGTTTTCCTTTTTATGCGTGAGCTTTGGAAACACTGCAGCATTTCATAAAAAGACATCACGCAAGTATTTCATAAATAAGAAAATATACAATTATTACAGAATACTTGTGTCAATCTAAATTTTATGAAAATAATGCCAACATTGATTATATATCATTTAAGTTCAGCATTCCTTTACTATTTTTTGAATTCAAGTAGGTAATTATGATGAGTTATTTGTTAAATTTCCTTCCATACAAATTTCATGAATTGATTTATAAATTGTTGGGATGAAATGTATGCGAGGTTTTGTGGTTTCATTTTCAAGTTCATTTATTGCATGTTACGTGAATAGAATCTCATGAAAGGGGGCGTTGTTAATGACTGGACGTAAATATTAAATACCAAAACTCCACGTAAATGTTAAATACTTTCCTGAATTTTTCAATTTAACGTGAGATATTATTAAAATTGTTCTATGATATTTAACGTTTGTTCACTGTTTATAGTAATTGAATGTTAAAAAAGACTAAAAAACGAATTAATTATGTACCTTACATCAAAATTGACGGAAATTGGGTTTCTTTTGAATATTTATTTGAAAAATGTTTTAAACACCAAATTATGTTATCTAGTGGCTAGCCTTGTTGTTCAAATTATTGGCATGTAAATGAAAAATATTAGGTGACCGAACTACACTCGGATTTATTTATTTGAAAAATAATTTTCAGTGAATTGTTAATAAATGAATTTATAGACACTATATCATTACTCATTTGATAAGTTAAATTTATGTTCAAATGTATTAAAACAAAAATTAGTTTATATTTTTGTTTCTTTAACTTTTTGTATTATTTTACGAAAACAACAACGCTCGCATTTGACCAATATAAAAATGTTTTCAAGTAAATTTTTAATAAAAGAATTCTTATTTTACCAATGTACCGACTTTATACCGATGATTTTTTATTTTTATAATACCGATCCAGGTGTCATGGTAGTGAGTGTAGGGCATTACTTCAGCGTAAAACCTTTCACAGAACAGTCAAATGTCTTGACCTGTAGGTGAGCGGCGGATATAAACCCAGCGGATGTATCTCAGTCAAAAGGGAAGGAACTGTGATTCGTTCACTGATGAAAACCGAATATTGCTAGTATAATAATTTTGAAAAACGAATTTTCACAAGATTGACACTTATGCCATTCGATTCCTAATATTAAAAACCCTCCATATACAATGTACTCGTATGTAGTGTCGGTCAAATCCCACCATAAGTTTACGAGAAAACCAATTTGAACTTACAATTATTGCTCGTACAATTACGCTTATTATCTAATTACTGAGTTAGATTACGCTTATCCTTTTTGATATCGCATGAATCAAACAATAAATGGACGAGAAGAGAAACTTGTTTTCTTACGGAAACGTTATGCTTCATTGTCACTCGTTCGCACTCCGTTCATTCGCAATTCCTGTTTTACATGTTTATACTAAAAGATATATTAATAGACGGAATCGAAAATCAATGATGTCGGGTAACCAACTCAACTTTTGCAGTTTGCCTATGTACACACCTATAAACGCAAAGAGTACACCATCTTAACCTTGCTGCATACATGTCTCCGCCACAACCCTACTCCATTGATTAGATCTAATAACTAATTTTGGATTTGTGTGGCAACGACAATACACACAATCTGTGACATTTACATCCATAATTTCCAAACTTGTGTGCTTAGTTCATTATTAAAGCTCATTAATTTGAGTTCCAAATCGTTATGAACTAAAAAGGCTACGTAATATTGGACACACGGTCTAAAAAGGAAGCATAGACTTCCTTAATTGTTCCAGTCTGATCCTCCGTGGTTCAGGTGGTAGCGTTCTAGTTCGTCACCAAGTCATCACGGGTTGAATTCCCGGTGGAGCAAAAAAAAATTGTAGCTTTGAAAGTAAACCTTCCTCTATCAAATTCCTTCTAGTATCAATAACTCCAAATATTACAAACAACTCCTACAAACCCGTCCACGTGAAGCGGCCCACCTACTAACAATAGCCTTCCATCCAACTCCTATCTTCTATTTGCTTCATGTTTCAATAGCACGCTACATTTCCCATTCACAAATACAATTAATAATAATAATAATAAAAACCCGATGTGGTACCCGGACCACCTGGAGAATAGTACCACGAGACCTCTCCCTGTCGTAAGAGGTGACTAATCGGAGCAGCAGTCCGCTGTCCTTTCCCTTAAAAGACCCATCTCTTCATTCCAGTATCCTCCCTTTGCCTCAGACGTTAACGGGTGGATTGAGTAGCTCGTGGACTCCTGTCTCCAATTCCTGATCCCATACTATCCAACACCTTCCTCACCCCCCTTCAAAACCTGGCCGTATGTCTAAAAGGCAACTCCCATTCTCTTAATGGAGTCTCTGAATAAATATAATTTGAGGAAACGGCCACTGCCTGAGGATCGTCAGGGCGTACCTGGAGCTGGTGCTGGGTGCGACAGTATGCGAACCACCAGTGTAGGAGCTTCGAGGCTACCAGACTCCTACGGGGGAACCCGAATGTGCTACTGGAACGCCAAGCTTGGAACAGAAAAGCACAGAAGTTACACTACATCCCGTTAGTTTGTCTCAACCATCAAAGGCTAGAGGCCATAACACTACTTCTGCGGGAGTCCGCTTCAAATGGATCCATATTGATAATTGTGATGTACTGCAGGAGTATCAAAATGCAACATAGTGTGGTAGATGTAAGATCAACTATCGTGTTAAGATGTACCAGGAATTTGTAAAGCTTCGGTCGGATCTGACCTGGTTCACAGAACAGAATATATATGACCGATTAAGGTATATAATTAGTGAACCCGTTATTACATTAGCAGAACAAAATGTCATCAGGACAGAAATATTTATGAAGTATTTCAAAAATGCATCTGCAGAAGGAGCTGCCACATCAGAAAGAGGAGAAAATTACCGACAGCATATGTCACCTGAAGTGCGCGAGACGTCTATAGAAGAACTCCCTGATTCTAAGGAGTTGGTATCGAGAATTAGGACTGACTTGGAGAGGAATCTATCTTTGTATGCTGGAACAGACCCAAATCTTATGAACCCTCTGCCAAGATTACACCCAAACAAGAGGACGTCCCAACTAATAACCATTGTAAATGAGATTCTTACCACTAAAATAATCGCCGACCTAGATTCATTACAATTGTACGCTTATTGAGCTGCATAGACAATATTGAGTGTCCTAAACAACAATATGACCCTAGATCAGGCTCGCCAACCAAGGGAGAAGCACAAATACCAAAATGGAAGAGAAGGATTGAAAAAAAAAGATATTTAGAAGTGATATAGCAAAGCTATCGATTTGGAAAATTAGAAGAAATGAGTGTAAACAACATTTGAGGGATAGAGTACATCACATATTCAAAAAATTAGAAGTAAGAACCCATAATTTGAGTCAATAATATATCAGTACATGAATACCCTGAAGCAGAAGGTAGCAGCCTTGGGGAAACGACTGCGACGATATAACAAATCGAACAAAAGGAAATCTGATAATAGAAAATTTAGTCTCAATCAAAGACAATTTTATAACTGCTTTACAGAAATATGTCCCAATGGAAGCCCTCCTACTATGGATGCAGTTAAAGAATATTGCAGTGCATTGTGGGCCAGACCTGTTAACTATAACACCGAGGCAGAATGGATAAAAAATGAATCCGCGAAGATGTCAACTATGTCTCAACCTACTATACATATCGCGGATCTAAAATTGGAAAACTGCAGGACCCGATGGGATCCAAAATTTTTGGTGGAAATACTTGACAACCCTGCGTGAACCACTTGTTACCATTATAAATTATATCATATGTGATCCTACTGAAGCGCCAAGTTTCATCTCCAAGGCAATTACCTATCTGAAGCCAAAATCCAAAAACACCCAGGACCCAGAAAACTATCGACCAATTACATGTTTAAATACATTGTACAAAATTATATATCTGTATTAGCTCAAAAACTCTCCTATGTGTCATTGGAAAATATCCTTAATGAAGAACAAAAGGGCTGCCGTAAGGGAGCAAAAGGATGCAAGGAACAGCTAGTTATCGATGCAATAGTAGGAGGACAAGTAAAGAAAAAGAAACACAATTTATCAGTAGTTTAGGTAGATTATCAGAAGGCATATGACTCCATTCCTCACAGTTGGCGGAAAAAATCTTAAAAATTTCTGGAATCCACCCGAACATAATTAACATCCTTAAAACGCTGATGAATGCATGGTCTACGGAATTAGTACTCTCAGATGGAAGTAAGTCAGTGAGATCAAAGTGTACCTATCTCCCGAGGTATCTTTCAGGGTGATACGTGGAGTTCTTTGTGGTTTTGCTTAGCAATGAATCCATTATCAAATTTGTTAAATGAATCAGGTCTTGGTTACAAGGTAACAGACAAAAATAAAATTATGCTCAAAATCAACCATTTGATGTATATGGATGACCTGAAGTTGTATGTCAGCAATAATTTGGAGCTAACAAGCCTACTGAATATTACAGCCTCGTTCAGTAAAGATATCCAAATGCAGATTGAAATGGAGAAATGCGCTACCACGAAGGTGATCAGAGGGAAAATTCACGACGCGCCATCAACTTTCAATCTTTTTGGAAGTGAAGAACCAATACAGCCTTCGGATCAACACTCCACATATAAATACATGTGATTCCAACAAGCACTTACAATTGACAGCAAAACAAGCAAACAAGAACTAGGGAAAGTTTTCAGATGTCGCCTTAAAAAATCTTGTCAGAGCTTTGTGCCAAAAACAAATTTAGATCCATCGACTTTTGGTGCGTTTTTTTTGACATACTCGTTGGGAATAATACATTGGTCGAAGACAGACCTTGATAATCTCAACATCACGGTACGCACAACACTGACAAAGCATAGAATGTATCATCCCAAGTCGGCAGTGGAACGACTTTATATTCCCAGGAAGGAAGGTGGAAGGGGACTGCTAGATCTGAAGAATTTGTGCAGCAGACATATATTGGTAATGAAGGGGTATTTCCTTTCCAAGTCGGAGACGTCATTAGTATACAATGCGATTGTTGTGGCCGATAAGGGCTACTCCCCCTGAATTTGGCAGATAACACTTTCCAGCCGAAAATCATTACTATCAATGACAGAATACAGTCATGGAAGTCTAAGTTTCTCCACGGTAGATTACCCCATTCTCTTGAGAAAGCAGATTGGGACGCATCGACACGTTGGCTACGATATGGGTTTCTATTTGGTGAGACTGAGGGTTTCATCCACGCCATTCAGAATCAGGTTATAGCAATAAATAATTACAAAAAGTTCATTGAAAAAAAAGAGAATATCTCTGATGAGTGTAGAATGTGTCAACAATCTTCAGAAACAATTGACTATTTAATTACAGCATGCCCCAATCCTGCTAACACAGAATATCTGTATCGACACAATCTGACTGCAAGTATTGTTCATCAAGAACTAGCATTGTAATTAGCTCTCCTCTCTAAAGACAAAATCTACCCATATTGTTTCACAAAACACACAGAAAAATAGCTTGAAGACTCAGCTTCTCGACGCAGCGCCCGCCGCCTGGCTACCCGAAGCAAGCCGTTTCACAAGAATGAATGTTAAGAAGATCACTTCAATAAAAAATACATCTATCGTTGAAGTAGAATCAATCTCATTGGAGCTTATAAAAAATAAGATTTCATTGTTCGGAAGCTTTGATTGCTCTGCTAACAATAACTTGAAATTAAGAAATAATTCACACTATTTACAATGTGAATTCCAGACAAATGTTTCAATATGAAAAGATTGGCATAAAACGATTATATACGTATTTTCTTCCTCGAGTTCGTTTTTCGTAAAAGAAGCAGCCTAAAACAGATGAAAGTTTATCGTTACTCGACTGTCAAGGTCTTGCGACAGATGATGCAAGAATTCAGAATTTATATTGCTGGTCTCTCGTGTGCCCGGTCGCTGGTGCGCCCTGGCGGCGCAAGTTTGAACCACACTTCGTCGAGCGAGTACATACGTTGTAAGACTCCCCGTCGCCGACGAAAGACGACAGCCCACTGAGAATAATTTAATGTATCTTCAAGGCGGGAACGTCAATTCTGACGAACTGCGCAAGCGTGTAGCACACCTGGTACGCAAGAGGCGTCTGCCAAGTCCAAGGTGTGTTTGATATTATACCTGCAGGTTCATTTCGAAACATAATATGGGCCGACGGCCGGGGTTCCAAGTCCTGACCGAGAACCGACGAGAATATAGGTGGTTAGAATTGTGAGTCAAGAAATTTTCGGGATGAAGAGAGGACGTTGAGATTGTCAGAATATAATTAAGAATTTACGCACCGATAATGCGTTGACCACGACCACAAGGTCTTTACGTTTTCGCATCGGCAAAATGTGCATTTGCTGGAGCAGGAAGGAAGGTAAAGAATTCTTTCTTTCTGGTATAAACCAACCTACATAAGCTATTGGCTCAAAGTTAAAGGATTTTTAGATTGTTTTAATTGCCCTATTTTAAGGGAATTTTTATTACACAGAATTACTAAATGGCAATTACTTCGAGTGATTTTATTTTACTCAGAAGTCCTCCTGCCTCCTGAGATTTTTCAACTATTTCATAAATGTCAATTTGTTTAGTCCTGGGGAGTTAATTTTACAGTAGTTTTTTACTCCTTTGGTAGCAAACAAACCTTTTGAACGGCACGCGTATATATTCTTTTTGCGGTTTTNTTTGATCTGGAAAAGTCTTTACAACCCTAGCTATTTACCTTACAAAGGGCACTGGAGAGTCTTTCAGAATAATTATGTCACTTTCTGTTGTGTCCCGTTAAGGGAAGTAATGGATACGATGGAGTAAACTTAACAACAAGTCTTTATTCAGTGATGGTTACAGCGGATGACTAAGTCCGTGTAGTTACAAGGTACCAAAATCGTAGCGGAGTCGTCGTCAAAAGGTTCCAGCGTCCCGTTATTCAACAATCCAAGAGGAAGAATCCGTGGTTGAATGCGGGTGGTCGTTATCCAGAGGTTCCGTGCGTGGCGTTGTTCCGTAGATCCGAAGAGATGTCCTGGTAGAGAGCGAAGTGGGCAGCGTAGGCGTGTGAAGCTAGTAGACGGCGGAGAGTAGTATACATCTTCTGGCTCGCTCCTAATCCTCTTCGCTTTAGGGCTGCGCGGCTGCCCTATATATACCAGCCGCCTGGGAGGCGGCGATGGCGTAGTTTTCTCGCCAGCCGAGGCAGCGGTGGCGGTGGCCCTGCGCGGCACGCTAACGCGCCGGTAGCGTGGTGGGGGCAAAAGGGGCTCCTCTTTTGCCCGTTCCGTTTGCGCGCTTGGCGCGACGCTTGCCGGTGCGGCCCGAGCTGCCCCGATGGTGGCCGTAACCGCGGTAAATATGAACATGGAGGTGTGCATGCCACACTTTCTGATAGTGACTTGGGTACTGTTTGCCATTTTCATCTATTTTGGAGTATTGACAAATAGTCAGCAGACCAACGCTTCCATAAATTATTTAAATGTTTTTTTAAAGCCATGTATCATTGGATTTTGACATTTTTTGTCGTCTTGGGTGAAAGGTGAATTTTTTAAAGGATGGCCTGTTATCAGGTGTTGTGGAGTTATAATTTCCACATCATCATCATTTGTAGGCCGGGTAAACAACGGACGAGAATTTAGGCAGGCTTCGATTGTGGATAGCAAGGTACGTAATTCTAGGAAGGATATCACATTTTGCCCCAAGGTTCGTCTCAAATGATATTTCATGGATTTTATAGCCGCCTCGACAAGGCTGTTTCTATGCGGGCTGTATGGAGGGGAGAAAATCCACTGAGTATTTTGGTTACTCAACATTGATTCGATTTTTTTCTCGGTTTTCCTTCCTTGTGATGAAGCTTAGAAATTCTGAGAAATCCCTACTAGTTTTGACAAAGGTTTTAGCATTGTCAGACACAATCGTTTTAGGAAAACCGAACCTGGATGAGAACCTGGTGAGACAGGCTATGAAGTTCTTGGTATTAAGGGATTCAACCAAATCCAAACACACAGCCTTAGAAGAATGACAGACAAAAACAGATATATAGGCCTTTACAATGGCCTTTGAGCGGGGTAAACCCA
>NNCF01125945.1:538731-569772 GCA_002313205.1 Laupala kohalensis
AAAGAATAGTTTGCAATAATATATTTTCCAATCCTGAATCTAATTGTAACGTGTTTATCTCATCGATATGAGAAGAAAATTCTGAAATGAAAATTTTCATTTCGTTTAAACGTTTAGATTTCAATGAAGACATTTTTATTATTTCCGAACAATGCTTCATAGCTAATTTATTAACGTCATGGTAATTTTCAATAAGTTTTTCCAGCACAAGGTTAAGTTACGGTCAGATATGTCATAGTTTTCCACCAATCTTAACGCATCTTCTCTTAAAGATGAAATTAAATAATGCATCTTTTGAACATCCGTTAAACCTCTGTTTTTTACAATTAAATCAGAAAATAAATTAAAAAACCTAGTCCAATTTTCTTGCCGACCAGAGAAAACGGGTATTGAAATTGGAGCAAATCTGATTAAACCATTAGATGAAACATTTTGTTGTGGTGGTTCTTTCGGAGTGGGGGTTTATTCGGAGGAACTGAGGGGTTTCTTTTCTCTATTGAAGACCAAGTCATCAAAACACATGCTTACCGAAGATATATCATGGGCATGCATATTTACAGTAGATGCCGTCTCTGTAAAAGTACCAATGAATCAATCCAACATATATGCAGTGGATGCCCGTCAATGGCACAAAAATGATATCTGCAAAGGCACAATACCATCACTAAAGTGATCCACCAACCATTTGCAAAACAGTATAGCCACATTGGTGTTGAAACACCTTACTACAAATGCAAGACTGAACAAGTATGCAGTAATGAACGAGCACGAATACTATGGGACAGCCAAATCATCACTGACAGTTAAAACAAACAGACCTGACATCGTCGTGTTTGATAAAAGAAAAAAACGAGGCTGTAATCATCGATATAACTGTCTCTTTGGATGACAACCTTGTAACAACCATATCAGAAAAGAAAATACCAACCTCTTGCAGTCGAATTGAAAGATATCTACAGGTTGAAGGATGTCACAATAACACCTATAGTCATTTCAGCGAATGGACTTGTCACTAAGGACCTGCGAAATGCAATGATGAAATTAGACCTGCGCAAACACCACCTGAGAAACATCCAAAAAGTCGCTCTACTAGGTACCTTCAGTATAGTCCGTAAGCTCCTTAGCCTTAATTGAGTGTTTCCGCTGGGAAAAGGACAAGACAGATGACCCGATAATTATGTTTATCATTATGCAAAACTTTTTGCCTTGGGCGATTACAATCCCCGGCAATTATGTAAAATGGAAAAGAGTTATAAAAGAACATAATAATATTGGTATTGATCATAATCAAATGAAAAACAGACTGAAAACAGAATATATTAGAAGAATTAGACAAATACTACAAATAAAATTGAATGCAAAAAACAAGTCACAGCAATAAATTCTTATGCAGTACCAGTTAGGCAATACAGCTTCAGAGTAGTCAATTGGCGACTAGAAGAATGGTGGCAAATTGATAGGAAAACTAGAAAATTGCTAACTCTACATGGACAACATCAGCCAAAGGCTGATATTGATAGACTGTACGTGCCAAGAAAGAAAGAAGGACGGGGTTTAACAGATAGTAACATACAACATACAAAATAGCAACTGAAAACCTACACAATTATATCTGCCAAAGTACCAATGACCCTTATCTCAGACCCTTAAAAATGTGGTACCAACAAAGAAGTAATTTAAATTCAATTAGGAAAAATGCATTCAAATATAGAAATCCATAGAAACAGAAGAACAAACAGCTGAAGAAATCTCAATTGAAGACAACCAATCAAATTTCAGGCAGAAAATCAAAAACACAATTTTTGATAAATAGAGAAGTAAACCTATACATGGACGGCCAATACGCAAGATGGAAGACAAATTGATAGACAGAGAAAAATCATTTAACTGGTTGACAGCAGGTCATCTCAAGGGAGAAACGGATAGCCTCCTGTTAGCAGCACAGGACCAGGCCCTCAAAACAAGATATTATAGGAAACAGATTTTGAGAGAAAATAGAGATTGCAAATGTCGACTATGCCAACAGTATGAAGAAACAATAGATCATATAGTTTCTGGCTATCCAATCTTGGCAGAAAATGAATACATGATAATGTTTGTAAAATTGTAAACTACAGAATCTGTAAAGAATACAAAATAGATGTAACCGACAAGTGGTATGAACATAACCTACAACCAGTTGCGACCAAAGAAGACATAACTACCATTTGGAACCAGCGAGTAGTAACTGATAGATCAGTAGCTGCTAACAAACCTGATATTACAGTGCGGAACAATAGAGACAAAATTTGTCGGTTAGTAGATATTGCAGTGCCCAAAGATATTAACGTGTGACAAAAAGAAGCTGAAAAAATATAAAAATACACAGACTTAAAAATAGAAATTTAGAGAATGTGGAAAACAAATACAGACATCATGTCAGTAGCAATAGGGGCATGAGGAACTATCATTAAAACAAGAGAGCAATATACCAGGAAATCTAATTCTAAATAAAATTCAAAACACTACCTATATCCTGAGGAATCCTAATTGAATTTAAATTACTTCTTTGTATTGTAGCTGCTATATGGATTATATCCAACCCTAGGAATGTGGTTCATTCCCGGTTGGAAGAAAGATACCAGCATTAGCTGAGATAAAAATACATAATAATAATAATTATTATTATTAGTATAATAATAATAATAATAATAATAATAATAATAGCTATTTAATCCACAACTGTTTTGCGGAAAACCAAAAACTCAAATAATAGTTATTATTCTATGGGAAGACCAGCAGAAAAAAAAAGAATACACGTACTATACTCCTAGTCTTGGAAGGGACCTTTCAACAAGTGGAGATCGAAAATGGTTCTGATTTGTTTTACACTGCAATATACTATTAACATGTCCTGTCAAAATATTAGCGACGATTGCGCACTGGAAGCCATCGAAAAACTATTGCACATACCTTCTCCTACATTTTTACAGACCCCCGTAGTATAAGGAACTACATTTATGAAGAAAAATGATAACTATGCAATTTTATAAACGATTAAAGAAGTTATTATTGTACTAGCTGATTTCCGGGCTTTGCTAGGGATTTTTCTTAGACTCGAGGAAATACAATCTATCTATATTATAGGAGCAAAATTATTTTACTTACTGTTTTTTTAAAACACATTAACATCCATTTTGTTCAAATTCATAATACATATTTAATACGAAACTTGACTGTCTCAGCACATCTCAAGAAATCCACACCGGTCGAATTTTTGCTTCCGAGGCATGACGCGGCTACACTATTTTTTTATTAAAATTCTTGTAAAATCTGAACTATTCGTCCAAATTTTACTATTTAAAGACGTTTCTTTTATTTATTAAATGTACACAACAAATAATTTATTAAATTTGATGATGATTTTTCCTTCCTAAAGTACTCTCTTAAATTGAAATATTTTATTACATCTATTTTTAATAATGTTTTATCAGTAATTTAGGTTAATTTTTGTGGATAGACATATGCTATCGCGGTCCCTTTTGAGAATTCTTCGAGACAAACAATATTGTCATTCATAGCTTTCACCTATCTCTAACCGTTTAGGCATATAACGTAAACATATCTTTCTGTTTTCCCGATTTTATCGACATTTATTGTCAAAAACTATTTTGTCTTTATCACAGATTTTAAAAATAAAAATTACGTTATGTTTATTCTAGACATCTAAGCTATCTTCTTGACAAATTTCATCACGATCGGTTCAATGGTTTGCTTGTGATCAGATAGCAAACAGACACACTTTCGTGTTTGCATTGATGTATTATTATGGATGAAAGTTTAATAATACTTGGTCGAAAGTGTTTCAGAAAAAAAAGTTTTCAAATCAAATACTGTTTAAATTGTTTACTAATTACAATTTCATCAAATATCTAAAATATCCATAAAACTTTACCGTTAAAAGACATCTTAAAATAAATATTCTTTTGAAAACATGAAACATGTATTAACTTACCAACTACTTACTCAACAAAATTAAGTCATCCATCAGTCATATCTAAAACTCTTTTTCGCTCATTGAGCAACTTTAATATTTATTACATTAGAGAATTTTTTTATAATGAAAATTACAAATGATTTGTCAAGTCCTTTTGCGATATTGTGATCTTATAAATAGTGTAATATAATTTCAGTGTAGGCACACGATCACGCAACTTCGTATCTGGAGTATGTTCTCAACCCTTCTATCCATTTCATCAGAGATTCTATAAATTTCATCCTTTATTTAAGTTTTCAAAAGCTATATTTTCCATCCATTAGGTTCAACTACACTGCTAAATACATTGCAAGTATCTTCAAGCATGAGTGAATAATTGGATTAATGCGGCTGAGAGATATTATTTTCCTACGTTTATACTAAACTTTGTAGCTAAATACCACTAGTGTAACTTGTGGAATGCACACTAGTTACTCTTTTTGTACAGAATTGATTAAAATTCAGAGAACGTCCTTAGACAATAACCAAGTACTCTCCCAAATATGAAATTTGAAAATTGACTCTCCCGAATTACTTAGCCCGAACGTATAGACAGACTGACGGATGTCATATTTCATTCTTTCTCTATAGGTCTTCTACTTATACGAGAAATTAAAAAATTGAGAATTAGACAAATTGTTGATGATTACTTTCTACCAATTTTTTGACAACTACCTGCAACATTGGTACATTCCACCGGTCGATGTTGTGAACGTCTTTCACGTTTTCAATTGCAATTCACTCGCATAGTAACGTAATAAAATTGCGACAAGGAAACCAATCCCGTTTTGGTATAAGTTGCGTACATTTCCATCTTTGATTAATTTAATTTCTAAAGAGAAGCAAGTATTAAGTGGTTTAAGCAAAGATATAAACCTGTAGTACATAAAGGAATGAGAACTCGTTGGGGAAATTTAGAAGTGAATTTTATGAGTACGACGCAACTAATTTGTATTAAATTATGGAATTTTGTTTTATTACAAATTGTTTTTGGAATTTCAGCGAGATATTTAACGTCACGTGTACTGTAAAAGATAATTTTACTCACAACTCTTTACTTTTGTTTGAAGTGAGTAAGGGAAGAGGTATTTGAAAGGTCAAACAGTTCCTCTACAGTAACTGTAAAGTATTTGGGGTATGTGGCTGTTATAGCTCAGCAACCTTTTGGCCTAAGCTGGAGGTTGAAGAGAAGCATCCCGGACCACGTTTTTGTCCAGTTTTCTTTAGCCTCTGTGACTGAAAGTGATGAGATTGTTCCTTACTTGCTTCCGGAGAATAAACTACTTGATTATCCTCCACGTAGTCAGACAAAACCTTTTAATACTATTTTGACAATTAATTGAAACTGAATTTCTGAAATTCGATGGAAATACGGGTTGTTAACATTTGGGGGAAATTGAATTCTTTTCTTCGTTTTTGTTTATCATTATTTCTTTTAAGTCCTATGACGCTTTGTTTAATGACAAACGAAATATCTCAAATAGTTTTGATGAACGGATATGAGAAGGGTTATTTTTGTCTGCATTATATTCCTTGAACACGAAGAACCTTGGTAGGATCGAAATCAATAAAAGTATCTTTATTTAAAAAAGTGGCGAGAATATTTGATGATTTATGGGTAGTGACATTTCTTTTCGATGATTAAGCCTTGTATACAATCGGAAGTTGATTGAGTACGACCAACGTGGGCCCTTGAAACCTAAAGAACGCAGAAAATATGTAAGGTTCAATTCGTATGTCGTTTATGAGATGTGAAAACGCACAGGCATACTTGTTATTTATATAGTTCATATTAAATTTAGTTTTATATTCATATATTAATTTACACATACATGATAAGGGATTTCTCTTTTCCATGTGTGTATCTACTTACTGTCTGCTGTCTGATTCGTCTCTCTCCGAACTCCCTTTTTCTAGTCTCGTTACAGCGAGTGCTGCGTGTGTCAGTCGAGTGCCCGATTTACGGGAGAAAATCGACTCTCCTCCAAATGCCGGGATATAAAACTGGCGGAGAAGAGACGCGCGCGGACGTGCACCTCGACCGTAGAAGACGCCGCCACCGCTGTCACCTCCTCCCTCGTCTTTACTCCCTCTTTCCACACCTCTTCACTTCCTCTGTCGCTCCACACTCCAACCCGCGCTGCTGCATGACATCCGCCGACAAAAGGATATGACGAAGCGGTTGAAATTTGCTTGGTACGTGGCCAAAAAAAAAGGAAAGTTACGAGAGCAGCGAGGAAGATTTTCCTCTATTTTTTTTCTCCCCTTTCCTTCCAGAGGGAAATAATTTCTTCCGCGGCTGGATGTCGGCGGGAGATAAGGGTGCGAAGTTCTCCTGCCGAGCTCCGCGCCTTAATATGGCGCAATGGAGCGGCTAACTGCAGCGGGGCTCGCCACCTGGGGATGCAGATAGAGAGATGGGTTTGTGGAGGAGAGAAGGCAGATGGGACGCGCTGGTCATCAAGTTGGCAACGCGCGGCGTGGGGGATGGGAGGGTGAATGAGCACCTGTGGGATATGCCGTACACGGGCAGTGACTGATGCGTACGAAAGTGAAAGAAGTGTGTCGCTGGTTGTTAATGGTTGTGTAACATAGGTTTACTACAAATGATGAAGATAAAAAATATTTTAAAATTAAATAAAGAAATAAATTTCTTTTGTATTTATAGCAAAACAAAAAAAAACTATTTTAGAAAATATATATCCTTCTTTTTTATTCATTTTATATCGATTCACTATTCGTCCAATGCCCATAGACTTAGCTATAACAAAGCTGAGGAAGTGGTTTAAGAAAAGAAAATTAAAATGGGAGATGGAAATGCATGATTAAAACATGTTAGAATGCAAAAGCCCGTATATATTCTCTTGTTAATACAAGCGTACTCAATTATATGGATCACTTTGCTGATATCTAGAGTGAAAATAAAATAGGGAGATATTTGAGTTGTTTCAGAAATATTCCTTATTATATGTCACGCCTTTATTACCCGAATGTAAGATTTGAGACAATTTCTGAATACTCTTTTATTCGTTAAGACGTTTTTGAACTCTTAAAACATTTAGTATCCACATTTTGTTTTCTTGGTGACATTAGAATAAACTTTTTTATCAAAGCTATAATTCTTAGAAGTTTTACGTAAGATAGATGTGAGACTTGATATAAACTTGATATATTTTTTCGTACGATTGAGTATTGTTTAAATGAAAACAAAGAATATATGTTGAAAATATTAGAAAATTTTAATAGTCTCTGTTTTTTATATTGCATATTTGAAGTTTCGAAATACGATACTGTGTTCTATCACTCAAATATGCTTCAGTTTAAGGAAATACTTGTTATATATAGACAAGAAAGTGTTAAGTTTCAAATAATCGTAAGGCGGCATTTTCTCCTATTCATTGCAAACTGTCAACTAAGTTCCAGTACTTCTTAAATCTTTTATTTTATTTTCTAGTGTTTTTGTTATAACACATCATTCAATTATTCTACTCGATAAGATGTTGTATTATTGTACACAATATTGTATTATTTTTAAATTTTTATCCGAAGTTTAAACCAAATATTTGTTTTCTGATAGTAAAACTATTTTTTGCTGTTAAAGTGTATCCTTCATTGTCTGCGATATGTAGCCAACACCAGCCACAAAGGCGCCATACATCAAATAAGTGTAGCTTCTTCAACCCCTCACTACCACGTAAGTATATCGTCGCCCGGCATAAAATACTCGGTGAACGCACATGAAATTAACCCGAGAACGACGTCGTTGTCGCAGGCGACGGGGAGGATGTAGAGACCTGAGCATGTGGTGCGCCGAGGCTGCACGAGCCACCTGCGTCCACAGCCACCCACACCCATTTACTTCCCTTTTCAACCTTCACCCTCACCCTCTCCGCTTCCGCGGTCTTTTACTATTACTACCACCACAGCGGCGCTATTCGCCCAGTGAACCGACGAAAGCGCGCTTCTGAAAGCTGGATTTCGGCAACGAGTGCGCTCTTAGAACTTTTCTCTTTCGCGTGTGCTTCCCATGCTTCTTCTTCTTCTTCTTCTTCTTCCGATGGTTGCAAGCATTACTTCCAGGTTTGCGCGACTACGATTGGGGATTTCTTTTTCGACGCCCTTGTCGACCAATTTTACGCACCAATAGATTCTATAACTTGAGAAGTCTGGGTGGTATTAACTCCATTTCGAATGAAATTACCTTCAAACGTTTCAATTATTTATGGACGATTTATGATGGACGATTTTTTGCTCGTAGCGCTCGAGTGGTGTTGTAATGCTATCGACACTTTTAATTTGGAATTGAGTGGGTCATAACACAATTGTAGAAAGAACGCCTTTCATCCACACATAATTTTTAAAAAAATGTTACTGAGTATCTGGAGTAGATTACCCCTAAAATTATTATACTAATTTAAAACTTTTAATTTACGTATTTTTTATTTGTTTCATCTAAGAACACAGTTTCAAATTAACTTTTTTACATTTTTCTCTTATATAGTGTTTTTATTTCTAAAACCTATAAAATATCGATCAAACTAAATTATTTTTTAACTCATATTATTTAGACATAATAAAACTTAGTTTATCAGTTTCAATTTAACTGGTCTTTTGTAAAAGATGCGATCAACGATAAATTTGTGTTACAGCTTACTTTAACATTACACAAGCTCGTACATCCAAAATACTAAGACAACTTCAAAAATAATATCCTTTAATATTGATGAACGGTTCATACTTAAAATTACACAAAATATTTACTTTCTCATAATTTAAACTTTCAATAAATTACAGAAGAAAGGATGTTGATTTGAATGTAATACATTTCTGTTGTACCTTGCTACGACGGAGTTCTTTACAAAAACTACTCTTTTCAACTCTTTCGCACAATACTCCAACAATACTCTAATATTAGATCCAAAAATTTGCACATTTATCACAGACGCTGAGATTGCAGCATGAGCTCCGGATATAGCCTTGTGAGCTGGTGGCGAATAGATACGGTTGACCTCTTTTTCCCTTTTTTTTCTTGGATACCCTCTCGCACGCACCATTCGTTACATTTTTAAGTTTCTTCCATGGCAACGCCGTTTCTTTACTGCTCTGCTGTCAAGCGCTGCTACGCGGGGTGTCCTGTCAAAGAAAACTGTCGTTTATTCATATGTTTGCAAGAAAATATGGTAACATGAACTGGGTAAACATTTTTATCAATAGCCAAAAATAACGGAAAGAGATGCCATAAAATTAGAGGGCTATCCGTGGAGCAAACATCACAAAACCTTCAACCTACTACAAAGAATGATTTATTTAAGAAATTACTACTAGTTTTTTGATTTCCATATAATTTTAAAATAAATACTAATTGAGTTGAAATAAATACTAAATTTCTCCTAACATTGTCAGCAAGTCAAAAGGTACATAATTTGATAATTTTGTAGAAAATATTAAACCAAAGAAACATGCGTCTGTGCTCCAACTTCAGGAATTAATTAATTTCTTAATATCCTGGTCCGTATCACATATTCTTACATAATGTGTTCAAATGTTTTTACATAATTATATGATACAATTCTTTTACATGTATGAAAATGAATGTAGGCTTACGGTAATGTCTTACCTGACAACTGACCAAATAATTGTAGATTATCACTATAATTCAGTCCTAAGCAAGGCAGATTTTGTAAACGTAGGCTTCTGCGGTCGGAGTCAGTGTAAGCTTGTTTGTCCCGGACAAACAAGTTTATAAGACACACTTTATTAAAAGGTATTTAGCTCTCGCGGGGAAACTTTTTCCAGCTCTTAGAGTATGCATTATAGCATGTACACGTCTCGTATTCTTATTGCTTTATAAAGCTACACATTAGGTAGTGATCCCAAGAAATCAATCATCATTTTTGGTTTCATTTTTATTAAGAGAAGACCGTTTTGTACTTGAAATTTTTGTAAACATTCGAAAATATAGTCTGCGTGATAATTCTTTTAGGACAGTTTGAAGAGTGCAGAATGAATGAGGACAACTAACTCAATTTTCCATTCACTTGATGTAAATAATTTGCTCATAAGCGATTACAACATTTTGGTAATAATTGACAGATGTCATTTACGTAAAAGGAGAGGAGAAGGGAAGACCAAATACCTATTCGTGAAGGACAGCTCTTCTAATAGGATTTATTGAGAAGAGCAGATCTTTTAATAGGAATTGGAAAATCAGTATTGCTAATTAAAGAGAATAGAAAGAACAATCATACATTGAAAATGTTCACGTGAATTGGTTTTTAATATTTTTGATTTAACTATTAATTTTTCCATAAACTATGTTACACTGCCTTTAGATGATGGCAGAATAAATATTGTTAAAAAGCTATACTTAGGAATAATACTGAATGGGAAATTAAGTTAAAGCACATGGAGGCAAAAGTAAAAAAAAACATTACCAGTTAATAGTATAGGGATAACTAAATTTAATTTTTGAAGGAAGAAATTATTACAATTGCATGAAGGGGTGATCATGCCAAAAATTTCATAAAACAGCAGTGTATAGGAAAAATTGTTGAACAAAACAAAGATGACAGGAAAGTTGATAAGCTTACAACGGTTGTGTAGGTTAACGGTTGGTGGAGCTTATAGTACAGTATCGTTAGACGCACTGAATGTCCTATTCAGACTACTTCCAATGGATCTAGCTTTCCAAAAATGAGTGTTAGGAAAGCGAGTGAGGTATAATGCGATGACACAATTAGACGGGAGAACAGTAGAAAGAACAGAAAAGGAATGGAAGAAAAACACCTGGCAAATTAGATGAGATAGAAGTACGAAGGAACGGACAGCATATGAACATAGGTGCGTTTTGCAAAGGAAAATAGGAAATGGTTCAAGCCAGGTCATGAAATGATGCTGTTGCTGACGAATCACGGGAAAATTAATTCTTGTAACGAAAGATTTGAAATACGAAATAGTGGAGACTGCTTTTGCGGGAAACGAGTAGAAACGATTGAAAACATTTTGTGGGAATGCGGATTGTACGGTGCCAAAAGAGCGTGTTATTTGAAGAGAATGAGGAAGAAAGATATACCAATTACACAAAAAAGAACAAGATGATAGACAACGAAGGAAAATATAGATGTTTCCAAAGCTATGTAAAACGAATTTGGGAAATAAAACAGGGATTTCCGGAATCGTGTATAGTAGATACTGTGAGAGAAGAGAGATGAGGGAAAACAGAGAAGAAAATTAACACATACGAACAAATCCTAGAATGACGTGAGATGAAGACGTGACTTAGAGATCAAAGAGAAATGTATATTTTTTGTATTATTTACATAATAAATTAATATGAGAGAGTATAATCAGCCTTATGCAAATTTATAGGCTGTTCTAAATTCATTTTTGACAACAATTTTTTAAATTTTATTTTAATGTTTTATTATTATTTTATATCGTTATATAATGTGGAAATGAATTTCAAGATAGAACTTAGATAAGGTGTAAAGAGTGACGGACAGAGAGGAAAGAGTGGGTGGCGAAAACGAATAGAGGGATGTGATTGGAACTGGATTAAATATTGAATTTTGAACGGAAAAAGGAAGATATGCATTTACAGCCTTGGTAAGGATTATTTTTGATGTACAGAGTTGTTTTGCACGAATGTTCTTTCCAAAAATAAGTAAATAAATATCGTTATATTTATTCATTTTATGTTTGCTTATTATGACTAAAATAAGAAACGTTTTATTTGAAATAAAATATTTAAGGATTGAAATTCGATAATAACTTGTACATGTAATTTTTTGCGTAATATTACAAACATATTGACATAAAATTAGTATTATAACTCTCAGCAAACTTTTTATCTTATCTAGGAAGTTTTGCTGTATATGTTATAGAGTCCTCTATACGGGACAAATAAAGATACACATAAAGAACTCTAATATGTTGAAGGTACGACAACTCTAACCTTTCACTGCCTTTATGCCTCACTGCAATGTGACCAAAATGGCTGTAACCTAACTGTTCCCGCTGTAGTAGTGGGGGTGTATCAGCGGACCCAATCAGATGACGCTCCGTCCATGTTCAACTAAATTCAACGCTTAAAAATCGTTAAATTCAACGCTTACTAGATAGTTTCTCTTTTAACAAATCTATGCGTTCAGAATGGTGAGGATGAAACAACTTGACGCAATGTCTTAATTTTATTCATTCGGTATATTAAAATATGCGGATCCTGACATATTTATCTAAGACTAATATACCAAAGGCAATTTCTAGTGTAAAGTTAACGTGCAAATAACCCTGGTCAATGTGTAAAGCTCGCAAAAGTAACAAATTCATCCCTAGTATCTTGACAGTTTTGCTTGCTTGGTGCGAGCGAAAGTGGGGTTACGTTATTCCATGGTCTGCGCCTGCCTTTCGTGCACGTCTTGTGAGGTCATTGTTATGTATCGGGCAGATTTGCCATTCGGCAACCATGTTTTCAAAAAAGAAAAATATACGTCACGCGAGTAGGAAAACGCAGGAATTGTGACATGCGAATATCCATTTTAGATATGCTACAACGTGATAAGGATTTTTTAATATTTATTGTGTGTTGAGATGGACCAGGATTTGTCTTATAAGAAGGTCTGAACTCAAAAATTAAAAAATGTATTTAATCCCAGTTTTGAACATTATGTTGTAATTTTAAATAAATATTTTTTACTTTCTCATTATACAGTATGTATAAGGAAATCGGTCGCAAAAATGTTTGAGATCTCTTCAGATTTTACGAGTTGGCTCCATGAGAATCAATTTTCAAAATTTTGCAATGTCCAATATTGTATGTGTTTGTGTGAGTGTGTGTGAATAATGTTGTTTTTCCAAGAATTCACGAACAAATTGATGAACCCAACCTTGCGAATTGACTTTGAATATATTGGGAATAAATGTCTATTTGTGGACAAATCATTCAGACTCATTCACACACAGCACTCCACTTTCCTTTTTATTAAAATTCATAATTTTGAAAAACACGAATATAAATGTTTATTTTCGGTGTAGTTCTGAATTCATTTATATTGGCGAACTATTTTATAGGTGACAATAACCCTATTTTCCTTCAGAGGATTTCTGAATTCTGACTTTTTCAAACCCAGAATTTTAGTATTTGTGGTCGACGTCAACTGTAATACTACTTCCCCTATGCCTATGTTTCGTTGTGTCCTGCGTGGAATCCGCAGCGTGTGCACCGCTGAGTCCTCCCGCTCACCTACGTGTGCCGATGTCGCCCTCCACCTCCCTCCCGCCCTTCTGTTAAGGGAGGAGTAGAGGGTTTCGAGGCAGGGTCAGCCTTGCCCGTCCGGGGGTCGAGTAAATCACTCACAGGCGACAGCGACCCAGTCCTCGACCGCAGTCTGCGGAGGCTGACGGCTTTATGACCCATTGATCCTCGCTTTGTTTTATTAGTTTATATACGAATATAGTCCCGCGGTTCTGAAAGAGCTCCAGCTTTTTCCGATTATGAAGGAGTTCCCATTCTTTCGGCTTAGTGCCTCACACAAATCTGGTGTGGGAATAGGTATGGGTTAATGCTAGCTGTTAAATTTGAATCCTCGCTTTTACGCAAAAAGTGTACATGACGAGGGATAAATATGACACTTAAAGACGACAGCTCAATCATCACAACTACTTTAGAAGTCTTGAGATTATCATCGACATAACGATTGATACGTCTCTCTTTTTCCTTTTTTTTATTTTTCCTTATAAATCTCATTTCTTAATTTCCCAGATATTCTTCCATGACATCCATAGTAATAAAAGTTAATTATATGGAATGATTGTTTTCATGAAAATCGGAAAAAGTAATAGATGAAATTATTATTTATGGAAACAACCAAATCTTGAACAATCGAAAAGCATCGAACAAAGCATTCGATGTCATCGACCACGAAATTCTCCTTTCCAAATTGCATTCTTTAGGCATTCGTGGACTTCCACATCAATGGATAACTTCTTATTTAAAAGATAGATATCAACAGGTCGAAATATCCTATTTTAAAAATAAAATACTTGAGCTTTGTCTTTCAGAAACAAAGCCACTTACTTGCGGAGTACCCCAAGGATCAATTCTCGGCCCTATACTCTTTTTATTGTATGTGAACGACATGTCATCATCCACATCAGATTGCAAAATGGTTCTTTTTGCTGATGACACTAATTTACTATGTAAACACGCCAATGCTCAAAAAGTTTTATCTAACCTTTCGACTTGGTTCCATGCAAATCGTCTCATTGTAAACACTGACAAAACAGTGTCTATGTCATTTCACAATAGTAATACAAAATCTTTACCCCATGTCTCTCTTTCTTTAAACGGAACACAATTAAAAACTGTTACGAATACAAAATTCTTAGATCTCCATATTCAAGACAACCTCAAATGGAATTGTCACGTTGACAATCTTAATTCCCAATCAAGCAAATTGTGTTACGCATTCCGAATCTTAGTTAACGCAGTTAGTCTTCGTATTTCCTGTTGCGTATATTTTGCAAACGTGTACTCCCATTTACGTTATGGCATTACCTTCTGGGGTAATTCCGGTCAGAGTATTCAAACTTTCAGAATACAGAAGAGGATAGTTCGGATAAATTGTAATCTCACCCCCGAAACTCTTGTAAACCTTTATTCAAGGAATTAAATATCTTAACACTTCCCTGCATTTACATTTATGAGACGGTCTCGTTTGTTAAGACCGAATTACTGAAGCACCACCCTTGCTTTATACGAAACAGTCTCGTTCTCGAACACAATACTCGCAATAGTAATAATATTCATCGGTCTAGAGTGTCAACCACTCTTTGCCAAAAAGGACCTTATCATTCGGGAATCGTTCTATATAATTCCCTGCCCAAGAATATAAAAGACATTATGAAATTATATGTCTTCAAATCCACAGTCAAAAACTACCTCCTGCACCAGCGCTTCTACACCGTAAAATAATTTATTGATTTTAATAAAAGTTAAATTCGTCTTGTACTTTATCACGCCATTGCTGTAGTACTTTTTTAATAATTTAAATAACAATTTGAAAAACTATTTTCTTGCATGATTGTGTTGTCTTATGGCTCATATTAATTTACTTTTAAGTGTACTCAACTTTGGCACGGTTGTGTACATTAATGCTGTAGCCCCATCCTGGCCCGGGTTTTTCTCCGTTTTTCCTTCGAGTAGAGGGGTGGATTTCTTATACAGGTTTTCTAGACTTTGTCTAGGGGCATGTTTATTGTAAGAATAAATCGTGAATTTAGTGTTTTTTCAACTCTTATGATTTTTAAACACTATACTCAGAATAATCTATAGTTCGATAATAACTTGTACATGTAAATTTACAAACATATTTGCGTTAAATTACAAACATATTGACATTATATATGTATTATAACTCGCAGCTAAATTTTTCTCTTATCTAGGAACGTTTGCTGAAATTTTTGAATCCGCCTGTGCCTTAGGGCCCTTGATCGGAATTGATGGGATGGTCCCTTGCTTGCTTCCTTCCGGAGAGTAAATTAGTTTATTGTCCTCCACGTGGTCATACGCAGTCTGTACTGTTTTTTGACAATAAATAAATTTATGAAATATATCATGTACGAGACAACTTCATCAACTCTATGTCTGAAACATGGGCGTGACGTTTTTGTTGTTACACTGTTACTAATCATATCTATACTCATTGTCCATGGGTACACCGTAGAAGTGTTTGGAGACTCCTGGTGTTCAATCCTACTATCAGACGGATCCTTTCCACTCGGACCTGGCGGTCAGAAATAGTATGCGAGGCAGACCCGGTGACTGATTTTTGACTCGGGTATCAGGTGTGGCTCTCTCGTTCCGATTGCGCGTTAAATCGTGCTCCCTGCATTAATGCCTCCGTATTATTACGCAACACTCTCGGGCACGTTACGATTAAGAATAAAATGATTAGTTTTCTTTTGAGGGATAAAAAATATCTTTTTCTTATTTTCATAATCTATGGGAACAATGATGCGTAATCGGAAGAATTTAGGTTGTGGTATCTCAGCTTCTCATCCTTTGACCAATAAGAGAAGGTACTTCTCAAGCCAGAAGCTGTAAACTGGCACTTGATAAAGTAATCGCAGACAAAACATATCTTACGGTTGTCATGGCAACATCTACCTGAGGAAACTTTACATGTGCGATGTGGATCAAAGCAAGAGCCTCCGTTTTATACCGAGGGAACTCATGGACGAGTCTGTTGGCCACTAACAAGGAGAAGACAGTCAGTACAATAGGTTTCCTTTCATAGTAATACGATTATACAGGACGAGGAGAACCCAACGTGATGATTGACGTCAATGGTAATACCAAAGGTAGAGAATGTAATTATTGAGGAAAGCTTAGATGTTGATCAAACTTTTCATAACTTACTTCAATCAGTCATCCTATCTTTTCCTTCATCCATAACGATCAGAAATTGTCATTACCGTCGGCATTAAAAATGTAGAATTATAAACAATTATGCTTAGGAAATATTTCGTGTTAATTGTGGAAAAGGTAAAAAACTCTAGATATATGATTCGAAAATATATATGAAAATTTAAAAAAAATGTCGTTGTTCCCCCTTTGATGCTTCGCTACATGTTTTTGTCACATCTACAAAAACTATATAGTCCGTTTTTCATGTCGAGAGCAAACGATAGCGCCCCCTTTGTGGGACAGACAAATGAACGCGTGTCGTGGAACACTTTTGTGCTGTTTTTGCTAACGTACAATTCCTGAACCATTTTTAATGTACTTTGTTCCCTGATGACGCGCCGCAAGCCAGCTTCCCATGCTGTAATAATCTTGCAATATAGAAGACATGTTATTCATGCCATATGAACCATTGTGGTATACAGTTTATAAAAAAATAATACGATAATTATTTGATTGTACGTATAGCGGAATCTTAAATGAGTAGTGGAAAAGGAAAAATATAAAAATAGAGAAAATATTAGAAAATTTGCTTATGCATATGATTTTTCAAGAGTATATTGTAGAGAAGCCCGAGGTCGATTGTAACTCTGTATAGTTGAAATAATTCTAATTATTCTAAAAGTATTGTCGATAGATGTCGAGTACGGCAAGAAGTATGTGTATTTTGTGTCGAAACCTGTCCGTCAAAGTTTGATGCCACTTCGAGAAAACTACACGCGTTTATGCGATCATCTGTGTTTTTTATGCAAAAGTATTTTTGTTGCTTTTTTTACTTTTTAATGAAAAACTATACTAGTTACGACAGTTAAATTTAACGAAGAACTTTGATGACTGGTGTAAAGATTGCCCAATTCTTTTTTCCTACATTATTTTGTGAGTTATGATGAAAAAGTTTTTAAAACAAACAAGATTGTGACTTTTTTTCTAAGTCAAATGAAGCGTTTGATCTTCAACGTTCACTAATTGTGTTATAATTGTGAATGTAACTTGTTCACACAAAACACAGAGTAAAATCAGCTTGAAGACTTCTGGTCTGGAACCAGGCTCCTAGGAACAGTGTTTTATCAAGAATGAATGCAAAGATCACTTCAAAAAAAAAATACACCTATTGTTGAAGAAGAATTAATCTCATTGGAGTTTATAAAAAAAACAAGATTTCATTGTCGTGAAAAAATTCAATTACTTCGCCAATAATATGTTCAATCAAGAAATAATTCACACTATTTATAATGTGAATGTTAAATTAACTATGTTTCAATATGAAAAAATGAGCATAAAACAATTATATACGATACAATACGTATTTTTTATTCTTCGTCTCGTGATCGTACAAGGCAGCCTTAAAGATTACACACATGTGAATACCATATTATTCGACGGTCAAGGTCGAGCTACCGCCGCGCTCTCTGACGCAGGAATTCAGAGATATTTCCTTCGAAGTCTATTAATCTTTAGCCGGTCACTGGTGCGCCCTGGTGGCGTAAGTTTAGACTACCCTTTTTGCGAGGGAGTACACATCTGTTATAATTCAATGTTACCAGCCGCTGGACAAGAGCCTACTAAAGAGCAATTTAATATATCTTCAAGGCGGGAAAGTCAATTCTGACGAACTGCGCAAGCGCGCGTGGCACCTGTAAGCAAGAGGTGTCTGCCCAATCCAGGTGTATCTGATATGCTACCTGTAGGTTCATTTCGAAACATAACTAATAACTAATTATTATTAAATTTGATGATTATTTTTAATTGAATTTTTACAGAAAACCTATTTTTGTTACTGCTTTTAGATTTAACCAAATTAAAATTTATTATGGACAATGCTTTTTAATTATTATTTTGTGAGGTGTTAAATTTTGAGTGAAATTGCATCTACAAATGTTATCCGCCTATCCTTTTACTCATTCATACTCCTTTTTAATATCAAGATATTTAAAATCGCTGAATGTCATTGAAATTTATGTGATATGGAAATATAAGTAACCCAAATTCCCCCAGAGTTATAGGAATCGTTAGAAAATAAAACTAACGTCATAATGAGTGAAGTGAAAAATACTTGACTATGGAAAGAGACGAGTTCAATTATTCAAAGAAACTCTTCAGTCGCGCGAAGAAAAAAGACGGTAGTCGATGAACGCACGCGCATTCAGGTGCGAGAAAAGAAGTTTATCGCTCAGTTGGCCTGATTCCTCAGAGGGTGCGAAGGGGTTAAAAGCTGAAACGACTTGTGATCTGCGGGTAGAAAGAACGTTCTTCGGAGATTGCGACGCCGCTGCCGTACGCGCGCTCTGGCGCCGGCCGACTTCCAAAGTCATTTGATTCTCTAGATATAAACGAGGCGAGCCATTCGTGTTCTGATGAGACGCTCATCAGAGTGGGAGGCGTAGATGAGGTGACGAGGGCAGAGGAGAAGGTTGCCTGGTTTCGGGACTCCGGTTTGATATTGATGTTGACGACTGGTGCACTTCTCAGGAAGGACAGGCAACTGCAGTACATCACAATATACGAAACTATTTGGTTCCTTTGCGTAACACATTTGAGTAGTAAGAAAGATAATCATTAATTTTCATTCAACCTGAAAGCGTTAGAGGTAAAGGCAAGATACACTAAATCGCCGGTTCTAACCCAGCGTAAGGTGTGGGTGTTAAAATGTCATATAATTATCATTCCATTTTTAAGAAATTGTAGTCGTCAAAGATATCCGGCCATCAATATGAGAACCTGTTTTTTATATCACGTGAATGTCGCCAGCTTCCATATATTTTGAAAAAAAAAGTATGAATAACTTTGTACCATATTGTATTGCGAAAACATTTTGTATCCCTCATAGAATAAAGTTATTAACAATTACAATTTGAGGAGCTGGGGAAATTGTCAACAACCCACACTTTTACTACAGGGAAGTGAAAATCACAGTCTGATAGAAGACACAATGTAGAATTTTGTACCAATCAATATTTTTTGAAGATGCTGTATTCAAACAAGTTATACACAAATTGACGCCAGTCCCTAGTTTCGAATAAACTAGTAAACGTTGATAGATGTCGAATATTTGAATTTCGTACAGCAAAAATTTATTTTTGTACCCCTCATGGAATAAAGTTTGAAACACGTTTAAACATAGAAGAATTTTGCCATGATCAACTTTTTAATAAATTAACTTATTATTATCAGCCTCCTTCCCCCATATGCATACATTAAGAGAGCTCTTTCATTAACCATTTTACTAGAAACAGATCTCAAATTGCAGAGAGAGAAAACGGATTTGTATTGATGGTCAAATTTTGAAAATATTTAAGCAGAGTTATGTCAATTTACGATGCTAAATATTGCTCAATTTAACATTGCGTGTATAGGTAATTAATAAGGCAATTTTTCGAAATTTAATGTACGCGTATTGGACAGTTGAACAACAATTTTTTCAATTTCTGTTCTATTGTAAATGAAGATGGCAAGCAAAATTTTACAGACTTTTACCGTGTATTTTTTTAGTTTAAATTTGCATCGGTGTGCCCCGGAGGAAACAAAGAACGTACTCTTGGCAACGTCGCATCCAGCAATAAATCGAGCACTAAATACACAGTTCGAAGTATCCGCGTTAAACATTTGTAAGTGATGCTGTCAAGTAATTCCTTCAAAAATTTGTTTGTTCAATTAGCTCACGTTCAAAATATCGTGTTATTTATGTAGAGGATATGTCGACAAACGATGTTTGAGCTCATTTGAAAAAGGTTTTACTGAAATACGGGAACATGCGGTGACAATTGAAACGCAGATATTTTCATAAGTTATGTTGGTACCTTTGTGTACGTTGTGTACATTATCTCTGAAGTCTTATGCCTCGTGTTATTCGTAAGGATAACTAATCTAAGAAATTTGTGTCATCTTGTACGACGTAGATAATGTTTTGTGCAAGTCAAGGAATAATCTTATTAACAATTCTTATTTTAAAGTTTAGATAACTTCCCAGTCTAAATTCATGGCAGAGATAAATAAAACTGACATCTTATATTATCAAAAAAAATGAAACTGTTTAAATTTGCATCTTGTTTGCTTCTTTTTACTTGTATTTAAAGAGGTGCTGAGCCACGATATCTGCAGGTAAATTGTCCCAGTCTAACTGATCTGTTGAGAAAAGAGTATTCTACGTCTGGTTTTCTACCCTACCTAGTCGGTTTTACTAATTGAGGTTTAACATCCCACGACACTGGTTTGTTTTTACGTATACTAAAGAGATACGCTCTTTATCTACAAATCAGGAGAGATTCCCTTTTTTTAAAAATTATTTATATTATTCCCCATGTTTGTGAATGTATTTATTTATTTTTCTGATTTTTTCTCTAATTCTTCTATTTCATAATTTCTACGTGAATCTCATCCTGCAGATGCATATTCCAGTAGAGGCCTAACAAAGATTGTGTATGCTAATATTTTAGTCATCGGATAAATGCCTTTCTTTAAAATTCATTAAATAAATTTTGAAACTTCCAACCTTTTTGTGCTACAATGTTAATTTGATCAGATCACACTTTGGTATTCCTTAAATATGTTACCCAAATATTTACACGAATTTACGTCTCTAAGTTTATTTTTATTTTGTTTACATCTTCCATTTGTGGTTTTCATCATGGTCTCCTTGCAATATTAACCTATCTTCCGGGTTATTTATTGTTCAGTAAATTATACAGTCATACGAGAATATCCTAACATTTGAACTAATTTTCACAAGTATGGCATTGATAAATGCTATAATTAGAAAAGGTCCAAGAACACTACATTGTACGAGAAAAAAATACTTGAGCTGGGGTAGCTGCCAGCCGGACAGACAACACATGAGCTCGCAGAGCTATCATCCGTCTGCTATGACGTGAATTTTCGCCCTTCTGTACCACGACGTACAGAATAAGCTCTCACAGATTAAGTAGCTAATATACAAGATAAGAAAAGGGAACATATAGTAGAGGATGTTGCCAACCAGTAAGCGTGTAATATTGATTCGACGTGAGTCGTCGTCGACTCATCTGCATGCTTTCTTCTCTGTACGACTTTTTTGACAATATTAATTTTTATTACAACTCCATGGTCTTACCTTGTTTAATCACAGACGTACAGCAAACGTTCTTATTTCTCGACGTCCGTCTTCAAGTATCCGTCAGCACAAGTATTCGATCCAGGGTTTCTTCCCTCTGAAGGCGCGAACGCTACCACTGAGCTACTGAAGTATAATTTTTCATTCTCTTTTTTTATGCTGTCAAAGAGTACTGGTACTATGAATGGTAAATACGTAACATAGTAATCATCTCTAAAATCTTGAAAAATAAATCTTTAAATACCAAGAAAAGGGTTTTTATGTCTCCAAATGTTTCTTTTTTTGAATATACTTGAAATTTATTCTTATTAGACTACTACATTTGAAAATATAGTTATTTTAAATAATAATTCGCCAACATTAAGCTACAGAAATTCAAAATATCATCAGTGTACGGCAGCTCGACGTCGAGAAAACACTGTAAATTTTCGTTATCGAGATTTTAAGTTTCGGGCGCAACGTCGGGATGACGTCGTTTAGTCGTTGTAATGAATAATTTTGATAAAGTAATAAACTATTCATAGTTGCGAAAGTCATGGTCGACTTGACTCCGTGACACAATTGCTCAGGCTGCGCCGCCTCAGTCATGAGTCAACGAACCGAATACATAGAAGGCGGCGCAGCCGAATATCATTTACCGGCAACTACGAACGAGATAGACGGCGAGGAACAAACAACAGTTCTTGTAGCTAAGTCAGATTTTTGGGCGGGGATGAGCTGTTGCGCACAAAACGTATAAGTTATAGCTGTTGATGTAACTTTCTTCCTCCCAGACAAAACAGCGTTAGCTTTCGCTGTGATAGAAAATTGGTCTCGATCAGACGAGAACTATTTTAGGGCATCTAATGGTGCTGTCTGTCCGCTAGACAGCCACCCCGTGAGCTATCACAGCTAACTTAAGGCTGAGCTATGCAACTTATTTTTGTCCTTGAGCGAGACTCCTGATGTGACATCTACTTGTTCCGATATTATTTCCGAAACCCTTACTCTTTGCTTTTGATTATGTAGAAATTCCCGGATCCACTCACCGGAACTCATAGAAGGGTGGCTATTTCCTATTTTCTGAATTCATAAATTATGAGGTACTAAACGCTTTTGCAAAACCTATGAGGACTGTATCTGTACTCTATCTCTTGTCTAACGTGTCCGCAATGTCCTTACGTAACGATAGATAAATAAACTTTTTTGGCAAAAAAGCTGTTACATACTGTGTATGATCATGAACTAAGTTACTCTCCGGAAACAAGCAAAGGACCATCCCAACAATTCCGATCAATTATTTGACTTTCGCATGAACATCTTGGTCTGAACCCATGTTGTTTGTAATATAACCGACTCATTTTACTCCACTATTCTCTTAATTAAGTGTTCCATTATCTTGCCCACAACATATGTTAAGCTTACTGGTCTGTAGTTTGATACTACAGTTTTACTACCTGATTTGTGTATCGGAACTATAATCGCTTTCTTCCAGTTCTGTGGTACATTGTGTTCTTAGAGTTGGGGGCTGACAGGGCGATACATAAAAATAACGTAAAAAGACGGATATTAAAGTCCATTATTATTATTAATTCTGAGATGAATAATCATATTGCCAATTACATTATGTACCCTTCAGACCAAATGAAGTGCACTACGCCCCTAGAGGTGGAGGTTGGTAAAAATATAAAAAATCATTGACGTGACAAAAATATTATTAAAAATGTCCGCTATGAAAGGATTTTACAAAACTTTACCTCTAAGGGAGAAATAAATATTTTCTAAAAACTTTTGAAAATAAGGGATTGAGGGTACACTCTAATACTATAAATCCTCCAACATTAATGAATAACATTCTCAATGGTTACCAATGAGGATACGAACAAAATTTGAGACATATTACAGAATTCACGCGAGCAATACTGCGGGTACTCAGCTAATTGTAGGATACCTGAGGATTAAATAAACATTTTGCCAATAACAAAAAAAGTTGATAGTTATAACCATTATGGAACTAAATTAAGGTGACGCGTTGCGCATCTGAATGGAGAGGGAAAAGTGTCGCCTAATCATTTGTCAACCAAAAGTGACTATCAAAGTGGCGTGAAGAACACGACCGGGGACTACGGCGCATGGCGGTGCTAATAACGAGATGATGTGAGTAAGAAATGAAGTTTGCAATAAGTATTTGTTTTATTGACTCCAGTTTTAAACGATATTTCGTATTTACAAGTAACAGTATTTATTTTACTGTGACCATTTGACAACAAATTCACCCACTCTTTACGAGTCTTGGGGAAAGTCAAATATTTAACATTGTTAGTGACATGCGTACTACCAGCGTAATTATGGCAGTTCGTTACACAACAAGATGGCATCATGAAACTAGTTGCTCCACAGGTTTAATAATTAATAAACGAATCACTCTCCTCCAAGACAAATCCAATTTAAATGACGTACGCTCGAAGCTCGTATCAAGTGGTATTTTTGACGTTTGATTGACTTGCTCTGCGCATCCTCGGAAACGCGAGACCTTGGATAGTTTCATCAAGGTTGTAACAAGAATGATGCTGAGGCTGAGTGAATAATAGTTAGTGTATAGTTGAATATTAACACAGGCAAATATTAAGAGATTTTAACAATATCAAATAAGTAGTAAACTTTTTCTTACCCTTAATTTCTGAGTAAGGTTTGGCAAAACTCGCGTTTTTTGTTAGTAACCCAGTCAAAATACTCCAAAAATAAGTCGAAAATTTAGATAAATTTTTATAGAAATTGAAATTATTTACATCATTAAGTTAACATGAAGTAAAATATTAAAAGTCCCATCGAAGCCATGTATGATAAAAATTTATTCGAGTTCTCGGGTCCGAAAAAACGGTATTTCGCCATATATCATGAACGATACAGTTGACCATAAAAAAGTTAGTGTTAATGTGGTGCGATAAAATTCTATACAAAACAATTCGATGAATTTTTTTTTCATTTGGAGCACCGTTTTTGAGCTAACTCGATATAAAAATGATTAATACTCCTCAAACACGCGTGGAGTAAGACTCTACAAACGATACGGATTTTTAATATATAGTTGCATGTATACAGAAATTGTATTGTTAATGAGTATTGTTATTGTGTATAATAAAGCATTAATAAAGTTATAATTATTGCGATTGTAATACGTTTAGAAACAAACAATTTAAAATACAATATATTATAAATAATATATTATATAATTACTCCAAATCATAAGTTTTCAATCTTCACTATCAACCCAAGCCATGCTTTAAGTGTCTGAATCCTCAAGACGATTTGCACTGATCAATAGTAAGCCAACATTTCATTGTAGTGGAGAAATTGTGTAGTATATCGTTAGTCGGGGTAGTTTTGAAAGTTAAATTCAGTTGTTGGACTAAACGCACTCAATGAAGAATAAATGAAGACTCAATGAAGAACAATTCACGTAAAAATAGATTTTTATAGTTTTTTTTATATCGATGGAAAAAAATGTCTAAATATTTATACCTACAACCCAAGGCAAACGGAACCCTTTCGGAGGATCCATTTAAATGGGTAAAAGGGTCTTTTTCGTGAACCCATTTAAAAGGGTCCGATGATAATCCAGAAAATTTCTCGGATAACAAAGTATATATCAAATACATTGATTTTCTTTAATTAACTTGTTATAAACAGTCCGAACGTATAAAACGGTATATTATTATATTCACCAAAGTAAATAAAAATAATAGACCAAAGGCGGATTTGAATCTGCGAATACGCCCTATGACTGAGAATTCGTGTCGCTATCACTTCCGCCACGATGACTCGTACATATAAGTGTATGTTCATAGATTTTAAAAATAATATTACAAGAAGACGAACTACTATTCTGAGAAATGCATTCATGTTAGATGTATGAAGAAGGAGGAAAATAGGAATTAAAGTTAGGAAAATTAATAACCTAAAGAAAGATTTTAGAAGCGTTGTTTATTCCAGTAACTGACTAAACAATTCTTTATTAAATTATGCGTTCTTTCTATCGTTGTTTGTATTATAGCATTATCAAAAATAATATTTATTTTACCATAATAAGAAATACAAAATATAATTAATGTTTCAACTTAAAAGGTGCGGGGACCCATTGAAAAGGGTGCATGGACCCATTTGAAAGGGTGTGTGGACTCTTTTAAATGGGTTTCGTTCGCCTTGGGAAGAGTAATTTAAAACTTTCTGTTAAGTGCCTATTAGCGATTCTTTTCATTCTTCTTGTGGCATCTCATTCATACGAATTTCTATTTACCGGCGTTGTTACATGTCAGACAGAATATTTCTCAATTTCTTTGGCCAATGATATAAAAAATTGTTTTCTTCAGGAATTCACTGCCATCCAAATCTACATTTTTGCATTAATAAAGCCAAACAAATTATAAAGAACGCTCTTCTTTTCAAAAACGTTTGAAGTTATTCCAGAGTTTCATATTTTAGAGTTTCGTATTTCAGAGTCAAATATTGGAGAATTAAAAAAAAAATTGTACTATTACAAAATTCATGAAAGTTTTTGGTGGTCATATTAAGAGTGAGCTCATGTTAGAGCTACTTAGAAGAGAATGACACCTAATTTACTTATGACAAATCTACGGATCTTTAAAATGTGCAATGCGTGTTGAAAATAGGACATTGCTTGAATATTTGGTCTATAACATAAAAACCAACAAAGAAAGAAAGAGAAGAGAAGAGGAGAGGAGAGATTTTGATATAGTACCACCGAAGCACATAAGTGTACAAAATATTACAAAAATCTGAGATGTTAAGTTCTATAATTTTGTAGAACTTAACATCTCAGATTTTTGTAATATTTTGTACACTTATGTGCTTCTATATTTTGTACTATACAATTTTTTGTTGGTTTGATAAAAATTGACTTAAATACTTCATGCGTGGACTCAGCGTGGCTCAGTGTGTAGAGTGCTGAGTTGCTGGCTGGAAGGCCGCGTTCGATCCCCAATTAAGTGAGGATTTTTCAACACACCTCAACATCCAGACTGACACCCAGGCATACTCAGCCTGCTGTAAAATGAGTACCAGTGTCTTTTCTGGGGTCACATGCAGCCACATGTCCCCAGCTCCTAGTGTCGACGCGAAGAAATTGCGGAGTTCTACCATCCGCGAACCCCTTGGGCATCTTCGAGGACTGTAGAGGGATAGTTTTGACTTATCGCATAGTTACAAGTAATATAAACGAATGCTCTTATTTTATTAACGTTATTTTGATAGTTAATGAGTGATAAAATGTTTTGAAGCTCTATGAAATATATGAAACTTTAACTGTAGTGGTATGAAATTTTGTGTGGAGTATAAAATTTTAACTGTGGTTGTTTTCTTCGAGTGAACAAAATATAACCTTTCGTAACAATCTATCTCGGAGTGGTCGGATGTTGATGATAGTTTGAAGTTCAATTTGCAATGTCATATCTCTAGCAACTGTGGTCAATGGAGGAGACAACGCAATGCTGCAGTTATGAACAAAGGATACTCCATTTAAACTGGGTCTAACAGTTATTCGAAGTTAAACGTCTGTCTTGGTAACAACGGTAATTTATCTGATTCTCTCAAAGCTACGTCTGTCATGCAAATAGAACGCAACTCAATATTGTCTCATTGAGAAACGGAATATCTCATCGTATACACCCAAAGCTTTCTCGGGGGAAATAAGCCACATTCACCTTTGTTGACCGTTCATCAAAAGTTAAAATATCAGGAGCCTTGAAGTGAAAACGTACCATTGAATGCGACATCATTAAAAATATACTTTTGCTGTTGTTATAGGTCTGATTCAGTGTTTTAATGCATTATGTCTAAATTAAACATTAGAGAACATTTGTATATTTTAATTATTTGAATGTGTAATGTCAAATAGTACTCGGAAATTTCAAAAATTATTTACGATGTACGAGTTAATTTGTTTAAATATTAATTGTATGTTTTGACAGCTCATGTATATAATGCGTTCTTGTGAATATGGTATCGTTTCGCTCCTTTCCGAAATATTCTTCGTTATTTTACCGAATGCTTTGAGAGTCACCGAAGTGTGGTTTTAAGTTTCCATCGGTTTTCTAAACTTTGTGTTAAAGGAATAATTCTTAAAGTTGACTTTGCAACGTAACAAAAATATTTCGTGTTTTTATTCTTTTAATTAATAACTTAAATGGGAAAAAATTAAATAGTGGAAGTATTCTCAAAATTGTTCTCTCCTTGCATGCTCATTGTTTTGTAAGAGAAATAGACGACCAATTCAATGTATTTATCTCAATATTCCTAAAACATTACAACTCTAGCTTTCCCATAAAACGCAAGTTAATTAACACAAAGAAATACAATAGATGGATCACCCAAGGGATAAGAATTTCTTCAAAAAACCAAACTCCGTTTATATTAACTTTCAAATATCTATAACCAACCACCCGAATTCCATGATTATTTTCGTTAATATAATACTATTCTTCGAAAAGTAGTCTTTGCAGCTAAAGTTATGGAAAACGACAGGCAAGTACTAAAATCGAACAAACGGATGAAAGCCATGTGGAACATTGTTAAAAGTTACATGTCAACTTCTAAAAATCTACTAAACGATGGAAAAATCGTATCAAATCCTCAGGACATCGCAAATTTGTTTAATTCTTATTTCTCAGAAATAGATAAAATTACGAACTCAATATATTCAAATCAATGTCAACCACTCTTTGCACCAAGAGGACCATATAATTCGGGAATCGTTCAATATTATTCCTTGCCCAAGAATATAAAAGATATTATGAAATTGAATCTCTTCAAATCCGCGGTTAAAAACTGCCTCCTGCACTAGTGCTTCTACAACGTAAAAGAATTTATTGATTTTAATAAAAGTTAAATCCGTCTTGTACTTTATCACACCATTGCTGTAGTACGTTTTAAATAACGTATAACAATTTCAAAAAATATTTTCTTTCATGATTGTGTTGTCTTATAACTATGCTAATATTAATATAGTTTTATATGTACTCAACTTTTATATGTAGAAAGAGTATTTGGGAAGAACAGATGGTTTGCCGGATTGAACCGACATGGATCTGGAGTGTACGAGAAAACCTCTAGGGGATCGAATCTAATTCCCTTTATTTTGTTAAACGTCGGAACCAAAGATTCTTACTTCTTGAGAGTTGCTGCACGATTCCCATTATTATATAAGATTACTTCGACCAACTAGATGTTTATTTATTCTATTGTGGTATTAAAAATAATTATTTGAACAGTGTGTGAAGTATTGTTTGGGTAAAAAATATAAGCGAAAAGTACTTATTACAGTATTGCGAACGAATTACATTTAAAACCATAGAAACTATTTTACATCACCAAAATTCAAAATATTATTTCATTGTACTATTTGACACCTTCTCCAAATAAACAATACCGACGAGTTTCTGAGTTTACGAAATTTGACGGAAACTCTCTTCAATAGTTGTAATGATTTTGCCTGTATCATTTTTACTGAAAGCAGTTAACGTAGTCGAGAAACTAAGGAGTGATTTTTGAATGATGTACCCAATCACACTTGATTGTTCGGAAACGTATTGAGACCTTTGAAAATGACGTAAAGTAGTTCTCATAAGTTCTAATCATCAAAGTAATATCTTAGACGTAAGGGTACTTGAAGCAAAACACAAAATCTGTACATATGGAAAAATTTAAGAGTTTGCGTTTGATCATTCCTTACAAATAGAATGCGTAGTAATAATTCAAACGGGAAACAACCCGATCTGAGTTCCCCTCTGAAAGCATTGGTAAGCATTAAGTAATTGAGTAGAAAGTCAATAGCTTTGAATCTTGAGTTGCGATGTGAGAAAGAGTTGTTACGTGTAGACTCTTCACTCGGCTGCTACCCTCCAAGTGTTTTAAGTTCCCCACTTCACGCCATAAATCTCAGAAAATGCTCTTGAAGTGTTATCTCTTTCTTCCACAAAGTCTCTCCCTTCATTCTTTTGTTCACAGTCCAGCGACGAAAGACGTTTATGATCTTGTTGTATAATGCTTACGGTAAGGGTCTGTTTGACTTCACATTTCACGGATGAAATATATTACTTCCGGAAGAAGATTGAAACAATTTTTGACGTCTTGATGTCGATTTTTATTTCAAGAGAATAATATTACCGTAACAGTTAGATATTCCTTTTTTGTGAATTTGGAAGTAAGAAGCAAATAAAATGTAAACTCCTTTTTAATTGCTCCTTTTCAATAACAGTTGTATACTGCGATTGTAGGTGACGAACGAACTAAAAGATATATATAAATGTATTTCCATGAATCTTAATTGAAGCTGTTCAGGTGGTTTTGATAGCCACTTCTCTTGAGTTACAACCAGTCAATCCACAGACATAAAAACTAGGAAAATAGTCTCAATTAATGTTAAAATTCATATTCCTCCTCAAGATGTAGTTATGGCAAGTCCATAAGAATTTAACTGTGACTTGAACAAAAGATTGATCGCAGTAATTAAAGAAAAACATTTTTTGCGGTCATTCCCTGTCTAGTATTACGAGAAACGTCAGAATATTTAATAAAAAGGAAAGCACAATAATACTTGATTAGACATTTTGATACTTGAATTAGTTGAGGAAGCTCGGAAACTGCATCAGGATAATTCTTGGCCAACTTCTTTGCTATTCTCCTCCACTTCGGTTTGTCGATATTTGTGCTTAAATCGGATTTTTTAATCCGATTTAATCCGTCGTTAAACGATCTAAAAGATATTAAGACAAAACTCCAAGACTTATACCGTCGTGAAATAGAAACTAACAGTCTGGAAAAGAGATCACTTATCGTGCAAACCTTAGTAGCTGGACAATGGGGCAGAAAACCATACACTGACTCTCTCAAATCAAAAGAACGATTGGATTACGGATTGTTTCGCGTAGGAGGGTGGAAATTAAGAAAACTGAGGGGGGATCGAGACTCTATTTGCCCAATTTGCGGCGAACAAAATGAAGATTGGATTCACATTTTACTAACATACCTGAAAACAGATCAAAAACGAACTTTTATCCAAGTTGGTGCATTCCAAAATTATCACATTAACGTAGATTTAGCCATTGCAATAATGAGGGACAATAAAGTATCTGTAGTGCAGTCCCTGGGTCATTTCGTAAGCTTTGTGAGGGAGATGAGAGAAAGAGTAATATGCGCTGAAACTACTGATTCAAATGAATCGTGATTCTGCCGCATCGTCTTTTTCCTTTGTTTCAGACGGAGACATGTTGAGAAGACATTCCTAGGCATTACGTCAATTATGTTTTTCTTAGTATTGTAAATAATTGAATTTTATTTTAATCTTTAGTTCTATGACAAAACTTATATATTTTACATTATAATTTATTTCTCTTCTTTAAGTATCCTTTGTAAATATGTTTATATTAATTGTATATATTCGTGTCCTGACCTTTGGTTTCCCATGGTTCCCGACCTGTCTCT
>NNCF01125945.1:570054-607280 GCA_002313205.1 Laupala kohalensis
TTTTTGTAAATAAAGCACCCTATATAAATTGAATATTTACGGGTCTTTGTTTCCAGGGCGTATGCATGACACTATTATAAGTTGTTTTCCTTGTAATTAAGAAAACTGTCTTATGTTTACTTTAATATTTACGGCAAATGTATCTGAGAAGTCGATTCTTCTGTTTATTCTTCTGTTCTGTCATTATTCATAGAAATCATTTACGGTTTCTCTCGTCAATAAGAAAAGCGACTCGTCTGTTTTCCATCGTGGCATTGTAATAAACATGTGGATTAGAATAGGATGCAGTCAGCACAATCTAAAGAGCATCAATATCGTAATTTTCAAGTAATAAACACCTTTATAAATCTTTAAAAAATAATTGAAAAGTACTAAATTTAATTTATGGATATTTATTTAAATAATGAGTTAAGCATATATATTTATATGTTAAGAATACTTTGTTTACACACGATTCGTATATCTTTTCTTTGATTTATTTTCCTTCAATGATGATCGTTAGCTTCTTGAAATAAAAGGTGAACAGTATCTCTCTCAAATCTTGACGAGCTAATTACACATGACGTTACATCGTCATACAATCTCTTCTTTTGTTTACGCGACGCGTTAATGGGTTGTATGCTCTTGGAATACTCGCCCCACAGGAGGTGTACTTAGCGTGTTCTTACGACACATAGTTGTTCTACTTTAATGAGATTGTCTCGTGAGTTACTTTCAATTATTCCTGGTCAAGACTAAGTATATCTTAAGTTAGTATATTTATCCTGAGAACTAAGTTTTGTAAAGTGTTTTGTCAATAAATCATGAATCTAAGTATTTTCTTAATAACATACTTAATAATAACTCTTATTTAATATTTGCCCCTCTCGTATTGTTCTACATCCCATTTTCGTGTACTATACGGCGTCTAGATCCATTTGATTTTGCGCTTAATATAAAAATGTTTCTTGTAATTGTGCGTTTTTAAATTATGTTTAACTCCTCTGATTAATAAATAAATTTATAAATAAATAAATTTATTGTCAAAAACAGTACAATCTGCGTATGACCACGTGGGGGACAATAAACTAATTTACTCTCCGGAAGCAAGCAAGGGACCATACCATCAATTCCGATCAAGGGCCCTAAGGCAGAGGCGGATTCAAAAATTTCAGCAAAAGTTCCTAGATAAGATAAAAAGTTGGCTGCGAGTTATAATACTAATAGAATGTCAATATGTTTGTAATTTTAAGCAAAAAAAATTACATGTACAAGTTATTATCGAACTATAGATTATTCTGAGTATAGTGTTTAAACATCATAAGAATTGAAATAACACTAAATTCACAATTTATTGTTACAATAAACACGCCCCTAGACAAAGCCTAGAGAACCTGTATAAGAAATCCGCCTCTACCAGAAGGAAAAACGGAGAAAAACCCGGGCCAAAAACTAATCTCTGAATTTTCTTACCCACATCCCTCTTTCACTGCACCTCTCTTTACGCGTGTCAATTACTTCTGGTTTCAAATATATTTCTGCTATATTTTCATTAAAGTCTTATTTATTTTATCCATCATTATTTCTCAAATTATATGTTTGGATCATTGCTTATTACGTCCTACCGATATCAAATAATTTGAATATTGTTTTTTTACAGTCCATATATTATATTCCCTCATCACTGGCGAATATCGTTCTTTTGAAGCGAATACATATAAAACATTTTATTATAAAAATTGAAAACACACTTTTCTCAAAGAAACTTAGTTTACTGTGAACACGGCATAACCCCGAAAATACGTAGAAAAGCGTGTTGGAGGTAAAGCAGAAGGAACTATCAAGGAATGCTTCCGCTATGGTATGTGACTCAACACGAACAGTTATTGTGATTAATGCACTAGAAAGAAGAGAGATACGTGTTTTAGAGTAGACTAGACAAGCAAACTAATGTAAACATCTGTAACGTCGGCGCCAAGACATGCCATAAACTTGCGAAATATTAATAGCTCTTTGTATTTCCCAACCCGAATGATGTTAAGAGATTACAATAAGTGGCCGGTCCGCGCTAAGACGGGCGTGCGACGAGTTTTCCGTGTGGAGGTATTGTTCGAATAAACACCTTTCATCTTAAGGAAAGTATGTACCAGTGTATTCGAAGAATGCAGTCGGCGACGTTGACCCACGGGGGTTCAGGTGTACCTAATTTAAAGACGAATTCCGCGAAGAAAAGAAAGAAGAACGAAAAGGGTGTTTGCGAAGCGCCTAGGTGTCGCGCATGACGATTCGTCTTTTAAGGCGCGTCCTCTGCATTCCTAGAAACAACAGAAGTGCCTGCACCGTGGTGGCGAAGTCGTGGTTATTCGTTGATCACGTGACGTCTGGTACAGTATATATTGAGAGGAGTGAAGCTTCTCGATGATTCTTTACGAGGGAATGTAGAGATCCGTCAGCACGGACAAGTGACTGTACTAAGTTTTGGTCGTGGAGACCAGATTGTTTGCTAAGGCTGCTGCGGTAGACTTAATGAACTCATTACTAGGTGCGAGGGTCGTAACTAGTATCAGTTAGTTGTTGGGTGAAAACAACTTATCTTTTCGAAAGAACCGATAACCTGAGGGTTTATTAAAATTTAGTTTTCTCAACTATATTTTACAAAGTATAAACGATGCTCTCTTCCAGAATTATTTGTCTAATAAACGATTATTAGATGTATTGATGATTTTGGGAGTTTGTGTCTATAAACAATTAAGATTTAATGTAATTTGTAATAAATCATTCTTTATTATTATTACACGTGAGTTTGGTTGCTCGGGAAACCGAGCTGGTGGCAGCGAAAAAAACTACTATAGGGATTTTGGTATGTATGTAGATCTCGCTTCTACAAAAAAAATAATAACAAATCAGGGTTTGAGGTGTGATGTTACAACACCTCTACCGATTGACCATTTACCAAAAGAAGATAATTATTTTATTCATTTACAAATAATTGTGGGTGACTGCACATAATCCACAACATTTGTTTACAAACTTGTTGTTTTTTAACTTCTAATCTTCATTTCCAATAAATTGTTACCACTCATTCCCGATACGAAAGTTAAATTTACTAGGCATTAAAGTTAATACTACTAGTCCCAAAATATTTCACTGCTTATAATCAAATGAATGATCACTTAAGTAAATTGTTCTTTCCATTCATAGCTGCCTCCTTCCTCCAAATCCTTTGGGTTCGTCATTCTGTGAACCCCCGAAGTGGTCTCAAGCGAATGCACGCGCTCGTGTTTACTCCGGCCACGCGACCTCGTGCCGGCGCGCGCCTCGCCGAGAGGCGCGGGGACTTCGCCTGTGGAGGGCGGTCGGCCGGCGCAGGAACACTCGTGGAAGGGTCGGGAGCGGCGCGCGCGCGCTCGCGGCGCCGGCGCCTCGCCGCCCACGTTGACCGCACCGCCCCCGCCGCCGCGGGCCGCCACTGCGAGGTGTAGAGCCACGACGTGGGCCCTCGGCGCGCAGTCGGGATGAAGCCCGCGTCGGTCGCTCATGGAGTCGCCTATGCCGTGTCGCTGTCCCTGGCCGCGCCGTCGTCGCGCGTCGCGATCTTCTCTGCCGCCGCCTCCACCTTCGCCTCCGCCGCTCGCGCTGCTGCTTCTGCTGGTGGTCCTCGCCGTGTTGCCGCCCGCGCCACCCCCGGCACGCGCCGCCGCAGCCCCACCCGCTGCCCCGTCAGACACCACCGGTGAGCACTTAGCGATGACTCGTCCCACGTGGAAACGACAGGAAAAGCAATTATTGCACACGGCAATAGATTGTACTGCTCACAAAACGTCACTATGCTCAGTACTCTCTACGGCATCCGACAATGAGATTTCGGTCAATATTGACAAATCAATGCGATACGTGATTTTAATTTCATCTTGGGAATGAGTTGATTGTTGTTTTTGGAAACCTATTGCGTATATTTTGCTGCAATTTTACTTTATTTCGTTTTATTTTTTATAGTACTAAACAAATACACAAGATTTGATGTTACACAACTAAAAAAGTATATTTTAGTCATAACGGTGAATAAATTTTTGTATTCTATTTCATTTTCACTCACACTGCAACATGACAACCACAAATTCTGTCGATTTAATTTACCAACACTACGAGTATTTTTTCTATGTACTGAGATGATATGCTGTATTAGTTAATTAATGCTCTTGAGTTAAAACTAACAGAAACAAACTCCGTTCATCACTGTATCATTATTTAATTTAGTTTGTTACATGACGAGAGATAATTTAGGAATGAATTCAAAATTGACCTTTTATTCATTACGCCATTAAGCTGGACAATGGTTGCCATGATAATGTGGCTTCAGACTTCGAGGAGTCCGAGTTGTGAAGAATATTCTTTGAGACCACGAAGTCAAGTCTATTAAAACTTCCCTCAACTCCGTGATGGAAAGAGATGACCCTCTATGTGAAACGATGGAAGTTGTGCTGGTGGGATGGTTTAAATGGTTTCACTTTTCATGTTGACGATATAATTCGCACATTTAACACGGGTTGTACTTTCCCGGAGGTTCACAATCTGTTAACATATTTAATAAATTAGCGAGCGAGGAGAACGTAATGGTACCGGGATACTAGTTGATTGATACGTCGTAATTGCTGAAAAAGAAAATTCATGTGTTGAAATTGCTTTAAGCAATTATACCGCTTGCTATAATGATATTTGAACAAAATTGGTCCCACTTAAAATGATCTAATAAAATAAATTAACTTTTACAAATTCCGTTGTATACAAAGAATATTCACAACACTGAATATCTTCCCGATTGGAGAAGTATGACCTTTTATAACTGTAGCGTACGAACGCAATAACTTAACACATGTAATCTGAAAACGGACGTACGTACCTTGATTTCAGAATCAATAAGTCGTTTGAGATGATAAGTAGAGGGTTTTATACTCTACAAACTCATTTATGTCCTTGCGTACGCGAATCAATACAAAACATTCAAAATATGAATACAGATTTCAAATAATGATGGTATGAAAACGAACAAAAGAAAACAGTCCTATAATTGTGTGGACCTAGAAATTTTTTTATACATTCTAATAAGTGGTTCTTTTCATGCAATCATTTAACTAAACATTTATCAAAGAAAAATATATATTCAATTTCAAACAACCTCCGGTCTAAAGATTTTGTAATAATATTTTGTATTGTGGAAGAATCATATTAATGTCCGAAACAATAAAGATTTGCACCTACAAACAACCTGACCAAGTAAATTGTAGTGTAAATGCAAACGTGAGCATGTTGGTGTTGAATAGAACACATTCATATTAATTTCTTAAATTAATACATAAAAATTGTAAATGATTCATGCATCTATTTCTTCGTAAAATCGGCTGCCCAAAAATACTTACAAGTGAAAAATGAAATTGTAACATTACGGTTTGAAAATACTTGCTGGCAATTGTCTATAACACATTTATTTCCTTCGGATTGTGAAAGCTATTACGATATTTTAATTTTTGTTAGAAATATATAATTTGAAATATGGTTGGTAAGATATATCATTCTTCGGTTTGGTAATGCAATTATTTTACTTTAAATTTTTGTATACGCTATTAAAATTATCCTTCAAATGTTATTAGAGCAATATATATTTTCTGGTTAAACTAAATATTTATCATAATTAAAATAAACTAACAATGACAAATAAGAAAGCAGTAGAAAAATTTAACATAATATTAAATGTAAATATTAACTCAAATTTGTTCAGAATGTAATGTTTTATAAGAAAAAGAACCACTGTAAATATTTATACCAATGTCTCAAAAAGGACGTAAATTATAATTGATATAGAATGGAATCTTAATTATAGAATGGAAGTAAATTGTAGAATTATATATTAAAGATATGATATGCTGTTTGGAAGACCACATGGTATGACAAGTTGGAAATGGGGAATTATTATGAATCCATGTTTAGAATGAAATAGGCGTAGATGAGCACAAATAATGCTTTAAATCCTGAGATCATAGTGTAAAATTACGGTGCTGACGAGGAAAGTTGTGTAGTCTGTTATGCCAGAATGTATGTCTCCTAAATGTTTTATAAATTCAGTGAGCAATAAATTTATTAATTATTCAAAGTTCGAGTTATTCAATGAAGAATAGATATTCTCATATTGAGACTTAATTTTCTCGTTATTCTGTGGGACAACTTATTTATTGGTTCCGTGAGACCACAAATGGGTACACTGGTCAGAAACTGTTTGACCACGAATCTTTTAAAGAATTCCTTAGTAGGGGTAGATGAAAATTTTGAATCTCATAGTAAACTATGGTAAACTTTATGTTTAACTTAAGAAAATAGAGCATTTATCTTTATATATTTATATTATAGTTATTTTCAGGCTTCGATATTTAAATTAAGTGATGATTAAACATGAACAATTTTTCCTGTGTTGTCAGTGAAAAGAATTAAGGATGAATATTAAACACCCAACATGGCGCAAACGTAAATGAATAAAATTTATGGTGAATAAAAACGGAGATTTCAGAAAGGAATATTTGTACAACATTTTAATATTCACGCGAGTATCCATCAAGTATCAATATTTTAATTGTAAACTGTGCTATTATGTCTGAGTATTTACATATTGGTAAGATGGTTAGATGAATCTGATGGAATTTTTACCAAAAAAATTTTAAACGGAGATATATAACTCGAAGGAATAGAATATCATTTTTCTGTTTCATAACCATCCTTCTTTCCAACATTATTATTTTCATTCATTCTCCTGTCCATACAGTGCAACGTGTAAATCCAGCCACATATTTCTCCACAAATTCAAATATTCAGTCAAGTCATTTCGCACCTTCATTATCTATGGACAAATTTATGCCCGGAAAAGTTTCATTGCATGCAACCCATCCTTCTACTCGGTTTATTGCAGGCACTTCGCGAGCTGACTGCATAATAATTATAGATGAAAACATTTATAGTTGTCGGTTCTCCGCGTAGTTTTACATTTATGCGATTCTGTTGATGAAATCATGTTTGAATCTAATCAATAAAATATACTTCACATATGTCATTATTAATTATAGTTCATTTAGTAGATATTCCCATCGGATTCCATGAACATACAAAAAGAAAAGCATCTTGACGCGAAAATAAAATAATTCATACAGATATTTGTAATACTCTTTAATATATGCATAACTTGAATTAGTTGAGACAACGCAAATTTTTCGATTGTGTTCCGAGAATGGTTTTTATTTCATTCTTTCATGTATCAAAAGCATGAATGAATATATACAATCATGAAAGTAAATGAGTTATTGTGCTCATTGAATTTTATTATTTGTGTATTTTTAAAATCTGTTTGATACAAAACAGATCATGATTTGACAGGTATCGATTTATGAAAGCACGGTGGTTGATTTGCGAAATACAACGATTTTGGTTCATCAGCTCCGATCGGAAATGTTGTATTATTATGGAGGAAAATAAACAGTATTACCCATTTAGTATTATATCTAGTTTTTAATTTTTTAAATAATGGCGTTATAGAAAAATTTAGAACTCAAGATAAAATTCTATAGGCTGACATTTTTGTCATCACAAAATGAACAACAACATGAATATGACTATGAAATTACATTAAATTCCACGCATGCATCAGTGAATCGTAACGTGTACGTTTTTTGATGTGTCATCACATATCGTGGTTTTTGTAATAAATCGTAATTTTTCTTATATTTTCATAAATTTTCTCTATAATTCTTCAAATTTTTTGTAATCATTACTTTGGTTTTGTGTGTAAAGTGAATAAGTTAGTCATAAAAATAAGTATATTCTCTTTATAAAGTTTACATGTCAAAATGTTATTAAAATGACATAACGTAAAATGTTCTGTCTTGTAAACTAATTGTTGGATATCTAGGGCATATGGATTTCTAGTCGATTGGTTAATTGATTAGCAGGTATTCACAGAATTGAAATTTCTTTCTATTTAATTGAATGTCTTCTCTTAATTGCCAAGAATCACATTATATGAGTGAGCTAACTTTGGTGAAAGCAATAACTTTGGTAAAATAATGGACAAAACATTATAATTATTTATTATTTTCTTTCAGGTAAGACAAGTCTTGATAGCGGTGTTCTAGGAATTTGATGATTGTTTTCTTGGAGTCGTAAGTAGACCTTATGTAATTGTTTATCTCTAATTTCATATTCATAAAACATACGAGTGCATCTAACATTATTTTTGATGAAGTCTATTCAATAAAAATTTATTCTAAATACTATACATGTTTAACACTAAATTGAACGATGTAGATGATCAAATACCATAGACTTGTAAGTATATTTACAATTGAATTAAGCTATTTTATTTTCAAGTGTATTTTCGTCCATAATTTGTTTCAATTTTTTCCCCTATTCATGTCAATTTCATAAATAGAATCTAGAACCATAACAAATTTTACGAGGTTCTTGTACCTACGGATAAATGATGTATGCACGGGACTTCACACCAGCGATATCCGCAAATGTTTATGAAGTGCGTTGTAGAAGGCTTACATGATGTCTTCGCTTCCAGGTGTCTGCCGCGTCAGATGTTTCGTCGAAGAACCGACGAAAGCGCGAACGGGTATTTACCCTGAAGAAGACTAGAATGACGGTCGAAATTTAATATTTATTTACTTACTTACTTACTTACATTCGTACCCAGTACCAGATCAGAATGACAATACCTGGGTTATTAACTTCCTGTTTTCTATATTCCGTTTCATCTTTTATACTAATTCCTTTTCTTCTTAAATTTGGTCTTTTAGTGTGCCGCTTTGCATTGATTCTCTTATTCCCGTATCTGCCGTGAGGAGTCTGACACTATCAACTACCTATGAAGATTCTGTACAACATTTTACTTTCCTAATATGAAGCATTTGTGTCACTACTGTTTGAAGTTCGTCGTATGTTATTTTCAGTGCTGAATAGTTCTTTCCATGTTCCTTGAATTTCCACCCCCACTTTTTTCAATAATTTTATTAATTACCCTCTGTCTACCGCATTAATTCACAATCTAATAGTACATGTCATACATCTTCATGGCGGTCGAAATGTCGGCCCGTCGACATTGGACGCTGCAGACATCCAGAAACCAAAACATTGTTAATGAAGCACGGTTATATGTATTTTCAACAGTGGCGGACTTAATCACACAAACAAATACTTTGTACACCACTCTTGCCATTCCTGTCACTAGAAACCCGAGTACAACTACCAGGACATGGAGGAACCTTCACGCGATGACCTCAGACAGTGTACCTCCAGAGACACACTGGTGAACTATTATAATACAGAAGCAATTTTGACACGATTTTATTCATTAATTCACAAATGAGTACACCCCTTACCACTTATGCATCACAACAATTTTCTTCACTTTCTCTTCTTATCTGTATTTGGATTCATTAACCATGTTCATAAGTTGAACAATCGTTTTGGTTCTCTACTTTAAATTACTTATAATAATAATAATAATAATAATAATAATAATAATAATAATAATAACTGTCTTTATTACGTGGCGAGACTCGAGAAATCTGACCCGCTCTTCCACCTAACCACTTTTAAACATATACACGTACATAATAGTTAGAATAATAAGCAAGAAATAATTCACTAATTTTTATATTTAAAATTGAAAAAATCAAAAAATTGAAAATTACAAATACTAAAAACATTTTATACTATGACAAACAGAGCAGTGTTAATATTACCACCAACTATCAAAATCTATTTTATTCTTAATAATATTATGATCCACATTTGTACAAAAGATCTTTCATAAAAAACAAATAAACTTTTAAATACAGGAAGAACAAGATTACATACAATAACTTTATATGTAATTTAAAATACAAAATAACTTTACACATTTTAAGGTAATTTTAAAAGAATTTATATTAAAAGAATAATATGGCTTACTCAACATAAATCATCAATGATTTCATTTAACAGATTCCTAAATTGACTTTACTTTAATTTATATTTAATTTTATTTTAGTGCACACCTATTCCTTCGTACTACTATTGAATGAAATTTCTCAGATGTTTTCTGAAATTTTAAAATGAATTACTGTTTCTAATATGTGGAGGAAGATTATTCCATGATTTTGCTGTGGCTACAGTGAAGGATTTATTTAGGAAATTTGTACGACTTTTTGGGATGCTGCATAATTTTTGTTGTTGAAATCGAGAAGAATTTAGTATCATAACATTATCTGTTAGGTATGAAGGGGAACCGAAATTGATAGTTTTGTAGAAAAGACAGAGACAATGAAGTATTATATTGTTTTAATACTTGTAAGTCTAGTTTTCAAATATTTAAAGCTTGTAAATCTATTTCTTTACCTATCAGATCTACAAGTTTGATTCTATTTCCAGTGAAAAGTTTATCTAGTTAATGTATTATTAATTTTACCCAAATACAAATGTCAAATAAATAAATGAAAAGAAATGCTTACAACAGCGACCACCGTTCCGTCGCGAATATTCTTTTTTTGTTACTTGAATTTATAGTAGTAGAATATTTCATGTGTCCAATTTCAAGCCAGGACTATGGATTGAGGAGTGTTGGAATTATCATATTATTCCTGTTAGGGTTCAATGAAAACAAACAACAAGGGAAAAACCGATGCAACATCGCAGAATTTTAAACGAAAGATGTTGTATATATTTGTTTTATTATTAATTATTATTCATGATTGTTTGAATAGTAAATTTCACTTCAGCACATTCTACACCCTTCACGTTAGGTTTCATTTATTATTTTTTCAGACTGAAATTCTTGATTTAATGTTCTTGATGATTACTAGCAAAATATTGCATCAAAAAAGAGTGCTCAATAGCTTAGGTTCATGTGACTATGTACGTTTCTGTAAAATAATGTACAATATGTTTCTGTTTTAAAAAATACAACTGGTTAGCTATCATTCGTTGAAAATGTTTTTCGTACTCCTATATTTTAAGCAAACTGATGAGTTCTGAAAATGTGTAATTTATACAAACGGGAATAATGAAGTAAAGCTTAATGAACTACAATAAATAAATAAATACATAAATTATGCTGTACTCTGTAACTCTTTCTAGATTAGTGTGAATGCCATTGAACAACGATACTGAAAAGTGTTATAATGTCCTTTATTAAAAAGAAGGTATATGGGATGCATGTAATAATCACTTCCATCAAACAAAACTTCATCTAATATAAGATGTTAAAATATTAATTTTAGAAGTGACAGATTCTTAAACATCCAAAAAATTTAATACTATTTTTCCTCACTTAAAGTCTATATATTTTTCACACATACCTAAAATACCTTAACAAGTTGCAATACAACTTTAATAACAATTTTCGGTAATAAATAAGTTAAATTAAAAAACTACGCTTTTAAAGCACATGAGTTAATATTATGTCTATAATGTACTTGAGGAATGCTAATAAGTCCAAAACACTTTTTCTTTTGCAGACATAAGTATTAACTTGACAATTTATAATTTCATTTAATCGTAAATAAGAAAATATATTGTAAGATAGGCAAATTTTTCTACTGTATATGTGATTTTATACTACAAATGTGTTAAATATTCAGTAAACAGTTATTTAAGAAAAGGTAATATTGTAATATCAAATGTTATATTTCACGATTTCACATAGCGCAGAAGAAGATGTGAGGGAACTTGAAAATATGCATTTGTAGTACTCACTAAGGTATATGTAATTTTATTTTAAGTAAATTTTTATATTTTATATTAATTTATTTAATCATATTATTCATTTGGCCAAGTTTTACAACTTGTGAGTGAAGCAAGAACATATTTCTGGACGAACAGTGTAAATTTAAATTCAAATACGTTTAGGAAAGTGAGCTTTTGTGTTTTTTAATATTTTTGCTCTTAAAACATTTGCATAACAAAATTACTGTATTTTTATTTTAGACGACAGTTTTACGTGAATAATATTTGATTTATATTCATATTCATTAATTATTTCAAAACTATACCACACAGATAATATTCTGGATTATTCCATTATACCAGAAACCTGATCACCCAGATTTGGTATCTAATAGAATGACGGTTGTGCAGAGCGTGCATTATGAAAACTAATTTCACCTAATGGTTCCACAAATTTTCCTCTTCTTGCTTTGAAATGTCGAGTACACAAAGTTGTCTTCAACATTAAAAAAAGACAATTACGTCAATTGGTATTCTCCGTTCTGAATAATTGAATTATTAGAATTGCTTTAAGAAACAAAATAAAATATTGAATACAACGTCCATTAATTTAAATGTACACATAATTATATGGTGAGGACCTCTCAAAGAGATAGTCTATCAATATTCGGTAATCAATAAAACATCGTTTTAAAATATAAATTCAAATATGTCACATTATCCGTGCACTGTCCATGATCGTAAAGTAAAATTTGAATAATAAAAAAATATGTAAATTATGTAAATAAAGTGCATGGTTGTTTATACTGATTGACACTAATTTTGATTACCGAGCATTCGCACCAAACTAATACATCTCTTAGTTTAAGAGTAAATACTAAAGATACTGGACAATCGTTTTACTTTTCCCCAAAAAACTCAATCAACAGAAGTATATTAAACATAAATACATAAATTATATACATTTCCGTCCTTCTTAATTTATGGTCAGTTTGTTTAGAAACTATTTACACTTTATCGCTAATATTTACTTGTAACTAAACTTGTAAAAGTATTTATTGTTTACAACCATTATTCTTACCATAAATATATAGGACATAATTGATGATAGCATGGAATGAGTTAGACACGGAAAGTCACCTGAGAAATATTGAACTGATTAAATATTTCGTTAAGATATCTGAATTTGCTATTTTAAAGAATGAAATATATTATATGATTCACTTTTCAAGCTTTTGCTTTTGTTATTTAGAAAATCGGATCGGTTTTACAATATGTAACCACTCAAGGTTAAAAATGATTTTTCTATGCCAAACTTTGATAATAAAGGTAAATAAATGTGATAACAGATTATGCAACAATAAAAACTGTGATTTTAGCAACATAAGAACTCTTCACTTTGTTAATACGTAAGGTAATGAAATATCTGGATCTCGAATTATCTGAAAAGTTCGGCTGACGATGGTGTATAGTTTAAAAGAATGTACAAGATACTTTGCTTAATCGTAAAAATATGTTAAAACCACTTCCAATGTAATGCCGGGTACATTATGCCAACAATAATACATTTTCGTAACTGCATTCAGACGATGGCTAATGCTGTTGCTTTCAGTACTAGATAGGAGACAACCAATGAATTTGAACACGGGCGTTAGAGTATGAAGGAAAAAGATGATAAAATTACAGTGACACTAGTCAAGGTTCATGAAACCTATTCACCTTTACTCCAAAGAGCATCATGAATACAGAGGAAAACGAGATAAAAATTATTAGTAGTATAAAGAACTCGCTTTTATCATTAATATAATTTAAAAAATTTTAAAAGCTTATTTTGATTAATTAAACATTTCATTTTACAAACGTTTGCCCATACTTCCAAATTAAGTATATTACATTTTTGCATAAATAAACGCGCGGAGTGGTTTCTAACATGTCCGTCTTATACGAGGCTATACTCACCCAACAATGGGTTGTCCGGATCGGTTTTACAATATGTAACCACTCAAGGTTTTAATTTGCTACTTTACTTTACTTTATACTTTTTGGTACACGAATTTTTTATTTTCACTGCCAATGGTCCGAAATTTGAAAATATGTTGTAATTTGTTGTTGAAAATTGATCATATTTATCATTCTTCAATTTCTCGAATAAAGCACCTTATAGGATTTTGGTCTTGTTTTCGTACTGCATTTGAGTCGTTATATCTCCATTGGAGACATTTCCAGATATGTGTTCCTTAATGATTGTTTGACCCTATTAATATGCTCTGTCATCTCTTTGATTTTGTACGTGGAGTTCAGGGACATTCTATATTTTTTCGTATCATTAAAAAACATCTCCCACTGTTGAGACTGCAAAGCAAAAAGTAATTTGAGATATCGAAATGAGTAATTCCGTGGAATAAAATCATTACTGCGAAGAACAAAAAGTACGAGACTGAGCTCGGAAGCGAAAGGTAAAAGTTTTGGGATTCGAGGTGAAGGCTTGAGCCGTCAGGGTAACGCAGACTGAGACACTGCCACCAGGAGTGACGGCTTTCATCCACGCACCGCGTAACAGTTGCAAACTTTCTCGAAACCAATCTCGCTTTCGCCACTTCCCAGCTCTTCTACTTTAAATTATCGGAAGCTTTACGACATTTGAAGGAAGGAGGTGATGGCGGTGGTGAGAGGGCGGTACAACACCGCGCAGGTCCACACAACTCCTGGCTTTTCCTCTTCAAACTCGGGATCGTTTCTTCCCTACAGCGCACTTCGGAGATCTCATTAACCTCCACCTACCCATCGCGAACCGCAAGCAGAATGTGTGGGTGCGAAACGAACGTTAATGCGATGGCAACATTTTGTTCAAGAGTTTTGGTTAGCTTTTCTTGATATCACGATACTATGTTTATTTGTACGTAAAAGAATCTTGAAATTCGATTTCACCCAATTCCGATTCTCCCATCAAGCTGAAATTTGGTACACTTATATAAACTCGACGACAAAGCAAATATAATGTCTAGAAAAAGTTTTTATTTGAGTTACAGTATCCTACTTAGAACTTTATTCCGAGATAACCTGCGACGTATTATCTCCGGAAAAGGGTCCCCTCATATGCAATCCATCTCTTCGTACAAATAAGTAAACTAATAAGTGTACAAAGCATTTTCTTTACAACGGCCAAGGAACCTCTTAACATTACGATCGCTTCTCAAAAGAAAGTTACTATACTATCGACAGGTGTATCACAAGGACGTTATTAGATTTCTGCGATTTATTTATATTAAATAAAAGTTTGTTTAAAAAACTGTCTTTAGAACTACGTTACATTTGAAATCAGTTGAACGAAGTATATTTTATTTATATATATGAAAGGGCTGAGGATTTATATATATGAAACGAAGTATATTTTATTTATATATATATTTATATGAAAGGGCTGAGGTAGAGTAGAACTCCTAGGCTTGATGTCCATATTTCTACTCTTATGGTGTTTATTTTTATAGTACTAATTTTATTAATTGGGGACTATTTTTAAATTGTGAGGGAATTCCTTTTGGACCAGGGATTAAATTTGGTACTTAAATTCTCTTCTGATTCGTTTGTGTAATATTTTTAAACTATACAATAACAATAACACAATGTTAATATAACAAATATTTGTGGTTAAAAGGTGAAAGTACTTATGGGTTGTACTAAAGTTTTCAAGTAATTTTTATAATTTTAGAAGACGATTTTATGTATTATATTCAAATACGAACAAAGAAATATACTTAAATTAACTTGATGGATTGGGATAAAACATTAACATTGGACAGAGAAGTTAATTATTACCAACGTAGCATATCAGATGTGATATTTATATAATATGCACACATCATATTTATATAATATGAGTTTGAATTTACGCATTGACGCAGAAAAACTAACGAGTATTTACAATATAAAATCATAACGGTAGTGAAATATCTGTTCCTTTATTTATATTTACATTTAATAAATAAATTGTTCTGTTGCTATATCTCTTTTTATAATTTGTTACATCTGACAACGACTAAGATCTACAGTCGAAACTTGGTGTTCTAAAAAAGTCACAAAATAAATGGTATTCGTCCATCAAATGGTCAGAAGTCTAAAATCATCTATTTACTTGGATTATATAATGGACGTTAATATAGAACCCTGGATGACCGTTTTATGTGTGTCATTTGCTATGTTCTTGATACAATGGGTCCATTTATTGGTACTCTCATTTTAATACAACTTCAAAATCTTAGCTCGTACCCTCTGGTCTATGTATAAAAATATATTACAAACAATTTTACCTTTGTGTAGCTAGTTCTTCCGTGTATTGCATTCGGTAAATTTATAACTTTCTAACTTACTTTATAGGGAAAGTACAAAAAACAATAAAATTTACTGATCAAAACAACACTATTACTCTCATTCAAGGATATTTTTTTTACATAAATCTTTATTATTTCTTCCAACTTCACCATACCGGTGCTCCACCTCTTTTCTTCCTTACCATTACATTCGTGTTCACAACTACCTTCTATAAGTTCTTCTTTTTTAAGCCTTAACTACGGATCCTCCATCCCACCTCTCGTTTTCCCCCCGAGTTGTGTAGCGACGAATGCCCCTCGTTTGTTTGTTTTTCCTTTATTAATGGTCATCGTTCACCTTTCTCTCCAGAAGGCAACCTACCATCTCGCCTTACTGCAATGGATCGATCCATCGGTCTTCTGTCCTTGTGTTTGTAATTTTTCATGCATTGTTTTTTATCCTTCCTTCGATCAATGATCTTGCTATCGCAATCGGCTTAATTCACTTCCATATTCGTGTTTTCTTTGAAATAAATCGGACTTCGATACCCTTCTTCTCTTTCTTTCAAAAGGACGGTTGGAAACTCCATACTTCGATTCAACATACGAAACACGTCCATGTTTTCACTACTTAAGTAGATTATTTTGTTTTGTAATTATTTTGAGTTCTTGTAAAAAATTATTTTGTAAACAAACGTGGAACATACAATTAATTTAATTTAAAATAATATATAATATAATATTAACGTGAAATATTTGTCATCCAACAATGAAGAATAAAATAATAACATAATTTTACTAAATTTCATTTTTTTAAAATTCCAAATAATTATATGGAAATACAATATACTGAAGACTGTAATACGATCCATTAAGGTTTTTTTTCAAATATTAAAGCTGTCCTCTTCATATTTAAAATCGTAATTAACGAACACATGCACTATGTTACGTAATACGTCGGAAAAACTCTACAAAATTTGGAATGATCTCACAGAAAATATATATACTCGTAATATGAGACAATTTGATTCTCCCACACATTTGCCATCAAAATAACGCAGATGACCCTACGCTAATGAACAGTAGTCTTGTAGAGGCTAAAGTAGACTACATCTATGCAGTGATTAGATAAACGAGAAGTTGTATTGAGTAAAGACGTGTTCGAACGAATGTGAAATCGTGACTGACTCGCAGAAATATCGGGTTGTCTAGTTATTGATAAGACATATAGATTAGAATTGGATTTGAAAATTCTGGTAGTATCATCACATTAACTCACAAATGTCCCCCCACCCCCAGATTTTTCGTACCTGTACTGCACAACGGGACGGAGCAAATCACACAAATGAAGTATCGTACGTTTGAGCATTAATAGGTGTGTCTGAGGTTTCCTATTATTTTATCTTTCACCTTTTACTGTCTGAGTTAACAGAATTAAAAGTTACATATAGAAATGGCACTACTTGACTCATTTATTTGAAATGATGTAACTTGAATATTTGAGTTGATGCGTCTGACCATGATGGTATAAATGAAAGTGCAAAGAATAGTAAGGTGACCTCAAACGATTTCGAGCAAACATTGTGATATCACGACAAAACTATAGTAAAATATAATTAAATTATTCAAACTCTTTTCTTAGAGATGCGTTGTTCCATAATAAATCCATATGAGGAGTGGAGTGGAAATATCGTTCCATAGGTAAGCAAACATGGTCTTTAATTCGTCAATATGTGTAGTGTTTGCACAATCTTCTGTAGTTATAAAAGTCTTATGTAGTAAGAAAGAATAGGAATATCTATTCAATATCTCAGATCTGATTCGTGTCGTGGAGTACGAAAAATAGTTTCTCCGTAAGTGCTGATCGCCAAAATTTTGGGAATTTCCTTTGTGTGAATTAAGTTTTTTAACGGTTTTACATCTCATTAAGGTATTGTGTTTCCGGTATTAACTAATTCACAGCAACCAGTTAATTGATGTTTAAGTATGATCTAGACTGTGCATTCAGTTTTCTATATTCAGGTAGGGCAGTGTGGTTAACTCTTCCACAGAAAAAAGGACTAAATATTTATAAATTTAAAAACCTTTTAATCATATCAAAACTTTTTTATTGTATTTCAGAAAAATTAATTCACCAAGTGATTCAATAAGAATGAATAGATCAAAAATCTATGAAGTGGATAAAGATATCAAAGTGCAGTTTTTCACTAAGATTATGACATAGAGCTAATGATTTGACGTATTCAAATTATTTGTTGCTCTTTCAGTCACAAAGGTATTGATATCAATGGATGTTTAAGAATTTTATTGAATCGTCCTGTGAAATCGTACTTCCACTCTATTCTGCGTTGTTGATATTTGAGGACCATTTTAATACAATTTTTTTCTTAACATCACAGATAAGATTCAAAATCATAAGGAATTTTATAGTGGTTAAGGTTAGGATAAAATGAATAAAATACTGAAAGATAAAAATAGTTTAAAGGAGATAACAAAGAACTTGATAAATACAATTGAGAGAGAACATAAACTGAAAATTTAGTTTTCACAACAATTTTATTTTGCTCGGCTCATTTAACACACATTCTTCCCGAAACATTCTGAACTCAAAACAATGTGCTGTATCTCACATCAACTAAACTTCCGTTGTTTTAGAATTTAACGAATTTTCCATCTCTCCTCCTCATTAATAAAGTTGTGACAGTTAATGGCAGCAGCCTGAAGAGGGATATCAGCTGTGTAGCCCTGAATGTTCAGTGAACACAATGGTAGAGAAATCTGACGTGTCCCAACAGACTTGAGTAGAATGCTCGACAAATCCTGATCCCCAGCACTCGAGAACACACTTATTGTTACTTAAAGCAGTTCTGACCCTAAAACCCCCGGCGTCTCCTATGTAGCAGAACCTGTAACTCGGAACTTCGTTTCAGTATCTCTATCGCTTTTTACTTCCCTACGAATCTAATTCCTCAGATACAACTCTTGTGCCATTTGAGAATGGATCGCACTCTGGGCAGAGGAAACAATATTAAGAAGCTATGGAATGTGGAATTGTTGGTGGCAAATATTATCCAATGAATTATTTGATACCCATTTGCAAGATTAATCGATGTGTTATATTTATAATTTCATATCCAACAATATTATGCTATTATTTTGAACTTCATCCATACTAATAAAAGTGAAATATTTTAAATATAAACTTGATAAATTGAAAAAAAATTAAAAGATTATTGTTTTAGGATTTTTACAAATGCAGTGCAATTGATGGAGCGTTAGAATAAATTGGTTGTTCCAGCGTAAACCTCTCCTGTGAGGATGGAGCTTTCCGAACATATTTGACGAACGAGTAAACAGTGTATAAGACCATGATAGTCAAGTTATCATTGAATAAGATTGAATAATTGACTAAATAAGATCACCGGCTGATACATGTAGGTGTCGGAAATACAAAAGCAATAAGAACCATGTGAAGAAACAGAATTTATTGGAAAATATATTTCATCAAACAATTTTACACATAGTTTAAAAATATTTTCTCACGATTTTAAAGTTTTACATTTTGTAGTTTGCTTAAGTATTGCACCACATACTAAAATTTCACGTCTTTGTAAATGGATTTATTGTATTCAATTATTGCTGTGTACTATATAAAAAGTGAAAAATAGTTATATTTATGCAACGGAGAAACTTGGTAATACTTGCCAACATTCTATTAGCAGTTACTTGGCTAACTGGAGATTTGAAATGGTAATGAAAGTTACGGGAGTGGATGAAAGGGAGAGAATGAATCCAAATGAGAAATGGACTAAAACGGAATGACGAGAGGAAACAGATGCTCAATATCCGGTTATTTACGTGGAGGAGGGTTCCAACACCCTGTTCACTTTTGTGGAAGGAAATAGCTGGAAATTAGCGTCTATTAAACTGTGTTCATACTTCGCGTGGTTTAAACGACTAGTTGGCACTGCCATGTTCAATCGTGCAAACTTACAGCAAAGAACGAAAGGAAGAGAAGAGCTATAAGGAAGGGGTAAACGGCCACTTAATAACAACTGCACTCCATAATTAATGCAGTCAAGAAATCGTGTTAAATAAAATTACACTTTCTCATTTCGATGTTACATTCTAAACACTATTTTTATTTTCAGATATAACATACAAACACACGAAATTATCATCATCATCACATATATTAATACAACGATGTATCAAAATAATTACGTTTCCTTTTCTGTGTAACCGGACGGAGCAAATGACACAGATGAAGTATCATACTTCAGAGCATTAAAAGATATGACGATTACCTTTTGTTTCATCTTTCTCCTTTTGTTTCCGATGTAACAGTGTTCAAAAATTAAATCGAGAAATGAAGTGACATGACTCATTTATTTGAAAATGATGTTATTTGACTACTTGAGTCCTAATAACTTAGAGCTCTGACGCGTTTAACCATGCTGATATAAATGATATTCGTTAGATACGTGATGCTCCATTGCGCATTCTCATATACTATTCATAACTCTTATGCGGTTCTATTTATATCGTTGATGCTAAATATAAAACCAAGTAAAATTTGTCTATATAAAGCACATAGGGAAAAGTAACATCTACCATATGATCCTAGTAAATAATGCAGTCTTGCTAAATTAAAGTAAACGTTCATATTATCATACAGAATGTTAGTTTCATTCGATTTCCTAGCTACTTTTATATATTTCCAAATGAGTAATTCCTATATCTTAAGTTGATGTTTTTGCGCGTGTCTGCCTTGAATTCTTAACGTATTTTAATAGAAACTATCCATGAGAATAGGCGTTAAAAATGAATTCGGAGAGAAAATTCCCTGGTTGTGCGAAGTTAAGACTGTGATAGGATATTCAACTGTTAAGAAATCGAGGGTGTTTTTGTCATGAAGATCGTATTTAAATGCAACACAAGTGATAATTCGTGAGAATGAACCATTGTTGTTTTGGTGAGTGTTTATACCACCCTTATAGCAAGAAAAAATGGAAATCTCAATGCTACCAACATCTGTTCTATAGGTAAAATGTTTTAAACTTAAGATGGCACTTTGGTCTATTTTTTATTACAAACTGTAGGAGAGATTAACTTAAACGTTTGTGTTCCAACACACAAGAACTTTAATGTATGTGTGCTAACACACCGTGCATTCTCTATCTTATATTATTATAGGGTCATCAGTCTTTAGACTGGTTTGATTCGCTATTTTATTGACGTAAAATATTTTCGCGCGGTGACTCAGGTAAGTGATAGGGGGATAGGGGAGGTCACCCCCTGAATGGGTGCGGTTATATAAAGGTAATTAACATACAGTAATCTCTTAAATTGCGGTGAACCTCACCGCCAGGTAACAGATTAATTATGTTATTTGTGCCCAGAAGTGGTTTCACATTTTTTTCTCGTTGAGGCTATACCAGCTTGCTCAGAGATATAAATAGAGGTCGGCTGTGATAAGTGAGTGGTAAAATCAGCGAGAGAATGGCTGAGTAACGATGAGGTGAAAATATGTTGAATGACAGTAAAAAATGGAGAGAATTTTGGTTCGTGCAGTCTTCGGTGATCTTAGAGTGCCTGGTTGTTATCGTGACGTCCTTAATGTAGAGGCCACAGTTTGAAGTGTGCGACGGCCCTTACCACGTGTTCCTGGTGCTAGTTCAGTTACGCATAACCCACCGTCACTGCACATTACCGACTACTGAGGTCACGCCATGTCTCTCAACGCCTCTAACCAGAATACCTTGACCCAGTCGATGAGCAAGCTGAGAAATCCCCGTATGATGCGTTTCTTTCGAGGTTTCACTAGAACTTGTAAGTCGTTTCCAATTCATCTGACGCCACTGATTTTGGCGTACGTAATTAGAGAACTATATTTGCCTCTTTGCGTTTTTATGGGGCTTTAGAGCCCTAATATTTTTCTGCAGGTAGGGAAAATGCTATTAAGCTCTGAGGAGAGTCAACAAGACTCCCCCTGCGTGTGGGACTAGCCGAATGACTCAACCATTCCCACTAAAACCCTCTTGAAATACAATATATCCAAACAAAAAAAGGAAAAAACAACAGTTTGATAAGAAAAATTATAAAAACTGAAAACAAAGAAAGAAATTTAAAGAGAGAAAATATGTAAATTTCAAGAAGAGAGGAAAAAACTTTAAATACAATCTCTCCCGAGAACTTGTGGGAGGAGCCCCAATTCGTTCATGGATTTGAGTAACGACATACAAAAAAGATCAAATAAGGCGCCAAAGGCCACATTTCTCGAGGAATTTAAAAAATCAAAATCGGTTCATCTTGCTCAAGCATAACGTCCAAACTGTTTGGTAGACTGAGTCGCCGTCGTCTGGTACTATATTTGAGACACTCCTAAAGAAAGTGTTCCACGGTAAGTGTAGTGTTGGAAGTTTCACATATGGGGGGAGGTTCAACGCGTAAGAGGTGACCATGGGTAAGATAGTTGTGGCCAATAAGACGACGTGTAAGGATCCCTTCTTCACGTCTGATCGCATGGGATGATGACGACCAGGTCTTAACGGAGTCTTTTACCTTTGTCAGCTTGAAGGTGAAATTTTGCCATTCGACTTGCCATGTCTTAAGAAAAGACGATCTTATGGCAACCTTTGAATCTGACGTAGGAACAGTTGAAAGGTGAAGGGCCTCTCTCTGTGTTCCTCGCTTCGCTGCCTCATCAGCTTCTTCGTTACCCAAAATACCTACGAGCCCAGGAACCCAACAAAGAACTATTTTAAAATTTTGAACTACTATATGGCTTATTAGATTCTGAATAGTCAGTGTAAGGATGTCATAAGTGTACAGTGAAGACACTGACCATAGAGCACTAGCAGTCACTGTATGGACACGCCGTATATATGATAGCTGAATGAACTTCAGCGCCTCAAGAATTGTATATTTATCCGCAGTGTACACGCTTTAAAGGGAATGGAGCACAAAAAGAACGGGTGGCACTATGGCAGTGGAAAACAGCACGAACGGAATAATTCATTACTGAGCCATCAGGATATACGATCATATGATCCAAATCGAGGATTTTTTAGTTCTCCGAAGTGCTGTTGGTACAAAGCAGCAGGAGTGTCTTGTTTTGAAAGTTTAGACAGCCGAAAATCGATGGTTGGATGCATGAAGGACCAAGGTGTTGCAAAAGAGTGTGGGTATTTCAGTGGAGGAGGTAGTGTGATGACGTTTTCCTCCAGCAGCTGTTTACTCGCTGGGCGGGGTAACGAAGGTCTTGCAGCGTAATATGAACAAAAATCGGGAGAATGGATGTGATAGCGAGTATGGTGATCTGAAACTCCCATCAGTTTTACTCCGTAAGATCCAAGTAGAATATCACGTCTTCTGTTAAGAGATGGTTCGCCAGCGTCCATCTGTTAACTCTATTCGACTAATGTGGAAGGCACCAGCTGCAATGCGAACTCCTACATGATGGGTAATGTTAAGGGTTCTGAGTGTCGATGGTGAAGCGGAGGCGTACACAATACTGCGATAATCTAATACAGACCGAACAAGACTTCTATACAGACGAAGAGGGCAAGTGCGGACTGTTACCCATGATGATGCGCTTACGCAGCGAAGGAGGTTTAGAGAACAATATCAACGGGATTGCAGTTTTCGGATGTGATTGCGCGGTCGAAAGTTAGTGTGCGGTCGAATGTGAGACCCAGCATTTTTGCGGAGTCAACGAAAGGAAGGCGTTGACCCCCAAGAAAAAGATCTGGATCATTTTGGAGAATGTATATCCTACAGAAATGCATACTACATGACATGGATACAGAAAAACTAAAGCCGGTAGACATGCTCCACTCATGTAAACGGTTTAAAACCAATTGCAGTTACAGATGCTGCTAGACGAACAATAGATGGCGAAGTTGTCAACGAAGAGAGATGATGTACTGGTTCTCAGACTACTAACGCAATACTATTTACGGTTATGGAAAAAAGAGTGACGCTCAAGATTGAGCCCTGTTGGACACCGTTTTCCAAAGGATGATTAGAAGATAAATAAGTGCCGAGGCGAACACGGAAAGTGGGTTGAGATAGAAAGCTCTCCAGGATCAGAGAAAGACAGCCTCGGAATCCCCACGTGTGCAATGTGCGTAGGATTACGTACCTCCATGTTGTGTCATAAGCTTTTTCCAGATCAAAAAAGATCCCAAGGTGTTCCCTTAATAGAAACGCTGATAAGATAGTGAATGACAACGCAACAAGGTGGTCCAGCGTTGACCGCTGTTTTCTGAAATCACATTGGATATTGTTCAGAAGGTTTCGCGATTCCAGTAACCAACCAAGGTGACGATTGATCATTGTTTCTAACAATTTGCTAACGCAGCTTGTCAAAGAAATCGGTCGAAAGTACGACGGATTAGAACAATCTTTTTCTTCCTTCGGAAGTGGTATAATTATGACCTCACGCCATTGAGTAGGGACGGTATGCTCATTCCTAATATAGTTAAATAGGTTGAAATGGATTTAATGCCTATCCCTGGAAGATGTTTTAACATCGCGTTATGTATTTGATCAGGACCAGGGGTTGTATCTTTTGAAGACGCAAGAGCAAATGTCAGCTACGTCATTGAGAAAGGAATGTTATATTCCTCGTCTCTTCAACTGGAGAAATCCAAGAGAAGCTTTTCCGCGCGAGCTTTCTGTTGAAGAAACGGAGAAAAACCGGAGGAATTAGAGACTCTTTCGTAGTGCGATACAAGTTACTCTGCAGTGACTTCGGGTGAAGTTTGAAGCTGTCCATTTACGTTAAGACCAGGGATGGTAAAAAGGACCACGAACCTTGAATCTTGCGAACTTTCTGACATACGATTGATGATGGAGTACGACTTGTAAGAGATGAAATGTAAGCCTTCCAGGAGGACGACTTACTTTCTCGAAGAGTTCGGTTTGCTTTGGTTCTGCACCTTTTAAAGTCAATGAGATTTTCAACATTGGGATACTTGTTAAGCCGCGCTAATACTTTCTTTCTGGCGTTGACCGCCTTTGAGCAATCCGAAATATACCATGGAACTGGGCAATGTCTTGAATTGAATGATGATTTAGGGTTGGAAAAATCGATGGCTTCAAGAACCGTGTTAGTGAAATGGGATGCCATAGTATCCACATCGGCGAAAGGTTCATCGCAAAGATTGATGTTGCGTTTAAAAAACATCCCAGTCTGCTTTTTTCAGTATCCACTGAAAGGGGCAAGATATCGAAGGGCAAAAAAACAATCATATGTACAAGAATCGGGTAGTAGTCACTCCCATACAGGTCGTCAAGAACTGTCCGGTCTAAGTCTGGAGAAAGTGACAAACTGCAGATGACCAAACCAAGCGCGGAGAAATATTGGGAGGCTGTACAGAAGTTTTTTTGTGAGGATTAACGGCTCATGTCGACATCAGAGGTCATTGGAGCCCTTTACAGAAGTGAGTGAATTGACCAGGGTTAAGGAGCGCTATATTTAGGATATCTAACTGTTTTCCTATTATATCACCCTTTGGGCAGTTGTATGAAGAATCCCAGAACGTGTTATGAACATTAAAATCTCCGACAATATGGAATGGGGACGGCAATTGGTCCATTAGACCAGCGAGATCCCTCTTTGTGAAAGACTGCCCAGGGGGAATATAAATATTACATACTGTAAATGTAAGGGATGGTAGGCTCACCCTCATTCATAGGGCCTGAAACGCTGGTTACAGAGACTTCGTTGGCAGAGACTGAAGCGTCTACGAGCACAGCGACGCCACCGTATGCACGCAGACCGTTTTCTAGGTCCATCCTATAACAGGTAAAACTAACGAGAGAGAAAGTAATGTTTGGGTAATAAATTCGTTTCTTGAAGACAGACTATTTGAGGAGCACGACGGGACGGCAAGAAATTAATGTCATCTGAACGATCACAAATGCCATTCAAATTCCAAGAAAGAAAAGCAATGTTTTGGTGTTTATTCGCTCATTTTTTGACGTCTTTTTTCTTTTCTTACGACTATACAGTCACACCCCCTGTGGTCCCCTCCCGGGGAGAGTCGCCGTGATCTCTGCTAGAATGATCACTATCGGACATAACTATTCCACAATATCAGCTCCTCTAGCGGGAATGGATAGATGGCGCTACTATAGAGTCAGACTAAAGTTTCAGCTCTGCGGGACTTTGGAGAACTAGTTCTCTACCGAGAATGACTTCGAGATGAACGTCGGGGGGATCGTTTAGCAGCAGGTTGCGGTTTATTCATGGTCGTAGATGCAGAGGTGGATGTGGAGACGGTTTTACAGGTGGAAAAAGATGTTCCTTTTGGTGCAATCTTATACTTTGTAGGTATAAGTATCTTACACCCGAGGAATTCCGCTTTCAAGGCGGAAAGATCATCAAAACTGGCATGATTCCAAGAGTTGCACATCGTTGGTTTCTGAATATCCTCGAAGTTCACCTGACAGCCAAAGGAAGCTGTAGGTGGTTTCTTCGCGCTGACCGCTGTTGCAAAGTATTTTATTGCTACAGGCTTCTTAATCATGTACCGACGCCTGGCCTCGGGAAAAGACGCCTTATCCGTAACGCGGATCTTCTAGATGTCCTTCTCCGTCAAATATTTAAGGAATGTGTTTGAATTGTAAGGATGCTTTTCTTGACAACACGCACAGTACGGAGGCGACGAGCAAATCAGACGACTCTTGTGATGGTTTACGGCAAATAACACATACTTCGCTAGATGACTTGCAGCGGTCCAATGTGTGACTGAATCTCTGGTACTTGAAGCAGCGCAGTGGACTCGGCACATATTGGCGAACACGAAGGGTGTAGAACCCATGGGAGATGCTCTGTGGAAGAGCGGGCCGATTTAAAGTTAGAATCAATGTGGAGGAGGGGACGAACTTCCTCTGTACCTTCCTCTTGACTCTGTGAATATTGATAACACATTCCGATTGAAAAAATTCTTTCAGGTCTCCATCAGATTCTTGTGCAAAATCGTCGTGGTTATCCACTCCTATCACAAGTTCAAACTGAGGTGAGTGGCCACCTTGACCTTTAATTCAGCAATTTCGTTGATGGATCTTATAAAATCAATTTGTTTATCTGTACGTGCTTCCAGCAGAATTTCTCCGTTCCGCTGGCGCACGACAGACTGCAGCTTTTCAATTACGTCGTCAATAGCTTTCCCAAGACGAACCGCACTTAGACACTTAAAAGTCTTTCCTTCCTCAATACAACTCATGACAAGGAAGCGAGGCTTGGTCGGTCGGTCGCTTTTCTTGCAAAAAAAAAAACTGTTCAAGTCGACAATTCCTGCAGAAGGGGGGAGCGAGAGAAGGGGGACAATTTTTTTCTATGCGTATGGATTTAAATTGCATTCCCGTGCTCTCCATCCACCACGGACAAGGGGACCCCCACTGGGGTTCCAGGGTTGACACGGGGATACAGCGGGGACACTCAGGGTTCTTTAAGCAGGGTAGCTCCAACGCCGGCGACAGTGGGAAGGACCCCCTGCGCCCCCCTCACTCTGGAGTTCAGTCGAAGACCTAGTCCAAGCCGATTGGTCGGGAGTGGGTTAGCCCACAATTGCCCGTCTAGAAGAGGCCGAACCCAAAGCAAGCGTATTGAATGACGTATACAAGGCAATCCTTCTAGGGTTGCATGGCCCCTCAACTCGCGAGGACACCCATTCCTTCCGACACGGGTCGCCATGCACGGCAAACACATGGGTTAGCGTTCAGCACACAGAGAAGGCCATAAAAGCTATTAAAGTGAAAATCTAGGTAAATAGAAGAAAAGAAATTAAATACTTGAGAGCCTTCTCTGTATCCCACCGTCAGCAACTGGACCGACTCACTTCGATGGCCTCTTTGCGTCATGGAGGAGGTCAAGCCTTAGTTATTATATGCTATCGAAAATTAATTATCTCTGTAAACATATAATAATGTTTGTCATTAAACAACATTACCAAATGTTGTTAATTATTCTGTAAGCATCGATCTGTCTTTCGCTTGGTTAGTAAACGCATATATGTTTGATTATGACTAAAGAACCAAGTTGTAATGTTATAAGTAATATAACTATTAAACTTTGAACTATTAAACGATATTACAAATGGCTATTTATAATTTTGTAAATTTTGTTTCTTTCCTTTGATTAATGAATGCAAATGTGTCTGATTTGACTATATAAATTCAAGTAGAATAATTTCAGTCTGTATCTTCTTTTGTTTAGATTTTCTTCACTAGAAAGTCTCAATTCATTCTGAACTATTTTCTGATTTACTGTTTAATAACATGTTATTGTTCCAATATCGTCTATCATACCTTAGAACTTTATATTGTCTCCAACGTATGGCTAGTTGAGTTTTATATTTGTTATCGCGACAAATCAAGTAAAATTTGTTACAGTTATGTTGAATGAAAACGGGAGACGGGACCTACAGTTTAACGCGCTTATGAGCTTATCAACTGCGCCACTACGCTCAAACCTAGGTACTTTCTACCATTGACATTCAACTTGAAATTTAACAACAATTTAAGATTTTTCTGTATGTTTATGAACTCCAGATTGGAAAGTACCTATCCACAATCAAGTACTTCGTAAGGGATTCGTCGCATATGGGGATTCTAATATCTATGAGATCACCGCAGAGGTCTGTGGGTCTCACAAGTTGAATGTCAGTACGACAGTGTCTAGAAGTGAACGGGGTTGTTCAGTTGGTAAGCGCATCAGCGCGTTAAGCAGTAGGTCCCGAGTTCAAATCTCAGTCCCCTCTCCCATTTTCATTCAACATAACATAATTAGAGGTAATTAAATTTATTATATACTGCTTGCATCTAGTGACTACAAATGTAGAGCTTTTTATCACGGATTAATCGATTTAAACGTGAGAACCCCCTCCCCACTTTCCAAGAGGAGTGAAACGTTGAAGAATGTTTCTCTTATTCATGAAAAAACACTTAAACAATGTACCCTAGACACGTACACACCATCGTGACTGATGTTGAGCATCTGAAACATACTTTTGAGAGAAATAGCGGGTGGGTCTTCAGGTGTGGGTGATATTTTTATCTCAGCTTTCAGAATGGACATTACTGATTCTGTATAAGTGAGATTAGCTCTCCTTGAAATCTTCAAGTGTAATATATTTGCTCGACATTCTCAAAATTTACTATTTTCTTCACTCTAAGTGTGTTCCAGCGTGAAAGGGGTGACAGGTACTTTTCAATGAGGAAGCGTCTTGATAACACATGGGACCTTTATCGCCCCGAATTTCACTCTGATACATGTTAAAACAGATGTTATAAAGAGATGAAGTTAATGCGCCGCTAATTTTGCCGCGAAGTGTGTAATGCATAAAAAACGTGTTTCATTGAAATTTAAAAACAGGTTTATGGAGCACACTCTCTAAGTTTCAGACCGCCCTAAAAATCGGAAATTTTTGTTAAACTAAGAGTATCTTAGCTATATAGAGTAGAAAGAACTACAAACATACACTTTTGAGCCTATTGCCACACCGAAGGAGAATAATCGCTTTCAAGGATTTCTTGAAAGAGCGTCGGGGAGGAAGCAAAGCGGTGAAGTTGTGGTGCTCAAGTTAAGTCACCTGCTCGGGTGAAATCATGTTTGTTTTATGAGCTCTATTTCTCTCAGTAAAGAAGGAGTTTTGATCTGATGCTGAGAAGGTGATGGTCGTGTGGGCGCTGCATTTGTTGAGAGAGTTCACTTCAGGTGTTTCAAGCAACTCCGGGAAACGTTGACTCCCTTTCGACGAAACAAGCGATATGTGTTATTCAGATGGAATAATGTACTTTTAATGCGTACGTTTCTTTTTTTATCATGTTTCCAGTATTTTGGATAGTATTTTGGTTCTATTTTTCTCTTAATTTTTATGTAACATTCAGTGTTATGTTATTGACATGCGTGTCATAACTATCATAAGCTTTAATTATAGTTGAAAGTTTGGTTTCTCATTGTCGTATAACTATTCTTTTTTGAAATATTAAACCGGAAAACACATTCTTTTTATCCCAGTTTTTTTTTCATTAAACGCCATCTACTAAAGAGTGGACTAGGAAAACTGTGGAGAGTCTTTAGATCATTTCGAGGCTTTATTGGACAGACAATTGCGTAGAAAGCAGCAAACACAAAAGACACTTGTATATTAAAATCTACGTCTTTTTCGACGTCAATAAATAGCCTCGTTCTAAGGAACCCAAACTGTTTGAACATATTTCAGACCTTCTTTTTCTTCCGGAAAAGTAATAATAATTTACATGACTTGGATGACTCATTCGTTTCTTCCAACCAGATGCCTGAATGAAGAGAAAGATAAGATTGGTTGTAGCGAGAAAGCACCTATATGTTAAAAGCGTTGTAAGTCGGATTAGCAGAGCTATCTGTCACTGCCGGGGATTTGAAAAACATGTGACTGGGCAATCATTACTGAACATACAAAATTATAAAACATTTCCATTGGAACTCCAAAGAAAAATTGATACTGTGAATACAACAGACCGTATTAAAACACCTGTCAACAGGTCTTGATGATTTAGTCTCTGCGCAACATGAATAAAATTTGTGGAACGCAACACACCTCACACATGAAAATATGAAAACAATTCTACCCCCTGCACCTACTACAGAGTAAAATATAGAAGATTTAAAACCTAGTGTCTAGATATTTAAATTAGCAATGTTGGAATATATAGGAGGCAGCGTGGCTCAGTGGGTAGAGCGCTGAGTTGCTATGACCGGGATTCATCACACCTCAACATCCAGACTGACTTCCAGGCCTATTCAGCCTGCTGTAAAATGAGTACCAGGGTCTACAAAAATGAAGTTGGTATATACACCGCAAGAAACAAAAATTAAGAAGTAATGAAAATGGTAGATGGGGGAGGATTTTTGAAATCTCAAGAAGACTGCTCTTCTTAGTGTTTTGAAGGTGATGTGTGCAAATTTCCATCATTGTCGGATTAAAACTGTTTCTTATACTCAATGTCTAAAATTAAAATTTGGAAATTAAATAACCAAGAAATCAAAATGAAAATGGGGAGGGGGTGGTTTTTTGAAATCTCAAGTAGGCCGTGCTCTTCCAGAGTTTTGAAGACCAAGTGTGTAAATTTTCATCATGCTTGGATTAATACTGTAGATTTGTATAAAATACGTAAAAACATACTTACACTTTTCTTTAAATATAGTGATATTTTCATTAAAATATGTATTTTTGTAGTATGGACATACGATTCTCATATTGAATCGAAAACTAAAATCTGTGACTTAGTTTTTAATAGATTCCGGGATATGTTTACCTGAATCAAAATATTGTTTTACTAATTGAGGTTGGTTCAATGAAGTATAATGTACATTGTAATATACACAGATTTACAGTAATATTCATTTCATTAAGAGCTTCATAGCGAGTTATTTCTTGTTAATAATATTAATATGTTGCACCTTTCTTTATCCTCCCAAAAACTCAGTCTCCCGACACGACTCGTTGTTAGTTGTCGGATTCTCTGGAGCGCACCAGAGTGCCTGAGCGCCTCGTATATTCTTGAATCCTAAAGTGTGAGGATCAACGTAGCAGTCACTCAAAAGACTTGGAGCATGTTAGAGACTCCCTTCTAATCCGATGAACTGACTGGAATGAAACATTACTTCTGAGCGGATGCGTGGACGCTTCGATGCCAGTCTCCTGCGCTCACAGCCAGTGTGGGCCAGGTGTCGCTACGGCATGACACAGCACAGTATAGCATTCATATAAATGAACTCAAAACAATGCCGATCTTGAAGAACTGCTCGAACATTTCAGCAGACGTTAAAAACATGACGTGAAACTATGGAATGCGAAATAAAAGAAACCGTAGAGGCTGGAATGTTGTCAGAATTTTGCTAAAGGGGAGTGAGTGGGTGTCAGAGATGTAAATAAAATAATCTCTCACGAAGACTCATATTTAATTAAAAAATATGTTTATACTTATACAAACTAAGCGCCAACTCAATCATTATCGTTCGCCTAAAGTCAACAATCCTTCATTTAACTTAAATCACTGTAATGTTTTATTTTTCAGCATTATTTTTTAAGAAGTGGGATGGGGCCGGACCTCTTGGACACCCAATTTTGTACGTCCACGCAACGGGTGACCCGTATTAAATATGCTGAACGAACCGGTATGGAATGTTTTCTTTTGGCACTAAATTTCTCGAGCATATCCTTCCACCACAACAATCACCCAACTCGAAAATACATTATTTCATGTTGAAAAAAGAAAAAAATATTACATATTTATTTACTCCCATTAATATTAATTAGATATTTTTTATTAATAATCGTTTGGATAATAATATACAACATATTATTATTATTATTTCGATAGCGGAGGACAAAGGAATCGTGATAGTACACTTCGTCGATGAAAGAGAGAGAAAGTTTTGAGACTTTTGTCAGAAGATGCTGTTGAAAATTTTACCTTTTATATATCAGGTATTTATTCTAGTGGAAGTCTAAGTTAATTTAAACAAAAAGTTCACAGGCAACTTCATATTTTACAATTCTATGAATTCACAGACATTGTCTCGTAGAAGAACTCTTCTGAGTCTGTGGTTTATGGCAAGGTGAATGGTAGACGGAGTTATGGCAAAGTGAATAGGAACAAACAGAATTATGTACTGAATAGTACATCAGTACGTAAAGATGAAGGTCCCGGGTTCGATCTCCAGTCCCGTATCTAATTTTCATTCAATATAATACAATTAATCTACTACCTCAGGGAGTAGTGAACCACTACTTAGGAGATTATGTCTCTTTGTGGTATTTTATTAATAATTCCGTGAATAGGTAGAATCAGCTAGAGGTCAACTACATATTTGTAATGGAGAAATATGTTTGCGCGTCTGTGTTTCCGACTTAGTCTAGATGAATATGCTAAGATCAAAGGAATTCGACTCAGGTGTCGGCCCAGTGCACCACCCAGTGATTTTTGAAATTTGATAGAGCTTGATAGATTTAATAGAGATTATTTAATATTTAATCATATTTCTAGTTCCGGTTACGGAGTAGAGAGAGACAAAAATATATAAAAATGGATCATCGGATCATAGCTTCTAGATTCGGCATTCATTTTCTCGTTTGTCTCCCAGTGGATCATCCAGTAAGTTTCCGAAAGGATGTTTTATATGTTGTATAGTTAACAAGTTGCATCTCAATAAACTCAAGAAAATACGCTACCATATCAGTCAGATGTTCCATATCTTATAAGGTTACAATTTAATTTAGTATCAACTGGCGATAAAAAACACTCTACTATGTTTATATATATATATATATATATATATATATATATATATATATATATATATATATATATATACATATATATACACATATATATATATATATGTATATATATATGTATGTAATACAATATTTAGAATACTAATGATTATTTCATACCAATTCTCTCAAACCACATTCTTTTATCAAATATATATTTAATGGTGATTTAGAAAGATTAGAATAATATGAACTGGAATAAGTGCGAGCAAAGCCACCTGTACTCAGATAGCAATAAATAAATAATAATATAACCATTATGTTCACACGTATGATAGGAGACTTGGGAAATTTCTCAAAGAAAATAAATTCGGAATGCTTTTAAATCTCAGCGAGCTAGACTGTCATACTTGATTTCCAACATGTAACGATGTTAAAAAATTCAACATATATAATCATTAAAATATTTAATTGTTCCAGGAATATTTCTGGAATATTATAAACGTTAAAGCGTATGAGTATTTGAAAATGATTTCTTGTGCAGTTTATGTTGCAATGATTATTTATCTCCCTGTATGTAATCCCCGTCACAAACTTTCTACAGTTTAATATAAAGTCACTATCTTAATTTATATAAACTTATTTCAGATATAACATGCATATCACCACACCTGATATTATTTATGTAGTTCGTTCATAACCAATCAGAAACATTCCGAAATTTGAATACGACAGAAATTTATAATGCCTCGTTTGGATGAAGTTATTCGAGAACTCGACACTTACACTAAAAAACTCACAGAGCGGGACGCAGTAATCATCATAGGTGGGCAGAACGATATTAACTTGGGCCGTCATTTCAACGCGTCTGAACATCTACAAGAACTAAAAATGGCCTCCTTGCACACGAACATAGTGTTCTCTAGCCTGCCTCCACGCTTCAACGTTCCACAAATAAACCACGAAATTAACCTGGCAAACATCTCCCTAAAACATCACCTGGCAGACACAAAAATCACATTTTTTGATTTGCAACCACACCTGACTGCCAAGGACTTTACCCAGCACGGTTTACACCTGAGACCGTCTGGGAAACATCACTTCGGTTCTCTTCTAGCTTCACATCTGACCTCACATCATCCACCTGCCCCACTACCCACTCTTACACCTCCTCTTGCACCTACCTCATCTCCTCCTCCTACCTCATCTATTCCTCCTGCCACACCCATACACAGTTACAACTTGAGGTCAGGGGTACTCGAAGGTGATAATCGCGTTCTGATGCAGTGTGCGGGCTTGATCCGAAACTAGAAGCTGTACCAATTTCAAATTCCTCTCCACAATCTAACGTCGATTCCATTTCTCGTGAGTCACAAACTCTTTGCGAAAATAAAATAATTATATTTCATCATAATGTCCAATCCCTTTCAAACAAATTGACAGACATTGAAATTCTGGTACACGAAAGTCGATTCGATTTGCTATGCCTCACAGAGCATTGGCTTTCAACTAAGAACATCAACGATACTGCTATTTCTAATTATTATTTAGCAAGTTCTTACTGTCGGCAAAATTTTAAACAAAAATCCCCACGGAGGTACGTGTATCTACGTTCGTAATGATATTTTATCTTCTCCACTGACAGGCTACGAGAACTTTTGGGTTGATAGTGTGTTCGAATTTTCTGCAGTTAGTCTGACCGACACCGGTATTGTTGTTTTGTGTATTTATAGACCTGCTCAATCAGATCTTGACATATTTTTTTCGGAACTTCGAAATTGTTTTGGATATAACACACATAAGTCTACTAAATCTATCGTTATATGTGGCGATTTCAACATCGATTTCTTGAGTACATCCGACTCTGCACATGAACCAGTTAATCGATTCAAGAATCTTATCGACTCCATCAACCTTATTACTACGATAAACGACCCAACTCGCCTCTCCGGCTCATCTCAAACATTGCTAGATCAAATTATAGTCAACAATGGAATCTCGTATCTCTCTGAAGTGTTTATNGTAATTCTCTGAAGTGTTTATGGCCTGATACAGCGATCACCTTGCTCATGTATTGACTATTAATAATAAACTAAAACCGCTTAAAATCCTTTACAAATTTACAAGAGAGTTTAATGACATAAATAAATCCATATTTATAAATTATTTGCGTGAAGAAACATGGAAAGATGTTTACAATTGCCAAAACACCGACGACAAATTCAATGTATTTATTTCAATATTCCTAAAACATTACAACTCTAACTTTCCCATAAAACGCAAGTTAATTAACACAAAGAAATACAATAGATGGATCACACAAGGCATAAGAATTTCTTCAAAAAAACAAACGCCGTTTATATAATCTCTCAAAACTCTATAAAAAAAACTCTATATAATTATTTTCGTAAATATACGACTATTCTTCGAAAAGTAGTCTTTGCAGCTAAAGTTATGGAAAACGACAGGCATATACTAAAATCGAACAACCGGATGAAAGCCATGTGGAATATTGTTAAAAATTACACGTCAACTTCTGAAAACCGCGAATAAAATATTTCTCTACTAAACGATGGCAAAATCGTATCAAATCCTCACGACATCTCAAATTTGTTTAATTCTTACTTCTCAAAAGTAGGTAAAATAACGAACTCAATATACCCAAATCAATATTCTCCAATTATATCCACCCACGTACCCAATTCTATGTTCACTTCCGAAACTAACGCCAGTGAAGTCATGAGAATCATCAACTCCTTAAAAACAAATTTTCAACAAGCGTAGATGATATACCTGAGTTTATTGTTAAATTTTCGTCCCATGCTATATTAAATCCACTCATAAATATTTTTCATAGTTCTTTATCGGAAGGGGTGTGTCCCAACATATTTAAGAGAGCTAAAGTGAAACCTTTACACAATAAATGAAACAAACTTAATATTGGATATTACCGACCAATATCTCTACAACCCACTTTCTCAAAAATCCTAGAGAAATTATTCTATAAGCGTCTTCTAGATTTTGTATCAAAAAATAACATTCTCTCTGACGATCGACACGGTTTTAGGAAATCCTTTTCCACTACAAGCGCCATATTCTTTCTTAAACGATGTTACCACATCCCTAGACCTGTCTCTTATACACATCTAGNAGCATTCGATGTCAGCGATCACGGAATTCTCGTTTCAAAATTGCATTATTTAGGCATTCGTGGACTTCCACATCGATGGCTGACTTCTTATTTAAATGATAGATATCAACAGGTAGAAATATCCTATACTAAAAATAAAATACTTGAGCGTTGTCTTTCACTTACTTGCAGAGTTCCCCAAGGATCAATTCTCGGCCCTATACTCTTTTTATTGTATGTGAACGACATGTCATCATCCACATCAGATTGCAAAATGGTTCTTTTTGCTGATGACACTAATTTACTATGTAAACACGCCAATGCTCAAAAAGTTTTGTCTAACCTTTCGACTTGGTTCCATGCAAATCGTCTCATTGTAAACACTGACAAAACAGTGTCTATGTCATTTCACAATAGTATCACAAAATCTTTACCCCAGGTTTCTCTTTCTTTAAACGGAACACAATTAAAAACTGTTACAAATACAAAATTCTTAGGTCTCCATATTCAAGACAGCCTCAAATGGAATTGTCACGTTGACAATCTTAATTCCCAATTAAGCAAATTGTGTTCCGCATTCCGAATCTTAGTTAACGCAGTTAGTCTTCGTATTTCTCGTTGCGTATATTTTGCAAACGTTTACTCCCATTTGCGTTATGGCATTACCTTCTGGGGTAATTCCGGTCAGAGTATTCAAACTTTCAGAATTCAGAGGAGGATAGTTCGGATAAATTGTAAATCTCACCCCCGAAACTCTTGTATACCTTTATTCAAGGAATTAAATAT
>NNCF01125945.1:607402-674759 GCA_002313205.1 Laupala kohalensis
CTAGAGTGTCAACCACTCTTTGCCAAAAAGGACCTTATCATTCGGGAATCGTTCTATATAATTCCCTGCCCAAGAATATAAAAGACATTATGAAATTATATGTCTTCAAATCCGCTTTTAAAAACTACCTCCAGCTCTAGTGCTTCTACACTGTAAAATAATTTATTGATTTTAATAAAAGTTAAATCCGTCCTGTACTTTATCACGCCATTGCTGTAGCACTTTTTAAATAACTTATAACAATTTCAAAAACTATTTTCTTACATGATTGTGTTGCCGTATGGCTCATATTAATTTAGTTTTATGTGTACTCAACTTTGGCACGGTTGTGTACATAAATTCTGTAGCCCCATCCTGGCCCGGGTTTTTGTCCGTTTTTCCTTCGGGTAGAGGCGGATTTCTTATGCAGGTTCTCTTGGCTTTGTCTAGCGGCGTGTTTATTGTAACAATACGTCGTGAATTTAGTGTTTTTTCAACTCTTATGAAACACTATACTCAGAATTTTAATCAGTTTTAAACACTATACTCAGAATAATCTATAGTTCGATAATAACTTGTACATGTAAATTTACAAACATTTTTGCGTTAAATTACAAACATATTGACATTATATATGTATTATAACTCGCACCTAACTTTTTATTTTATCTAGGAACTTTTGCTGAAATTTTTGAATCCGCCTCTGCCTTAGGGCCCTTGTTCGGAATCTTGGGATGGTCCCTTGCTCTCTTCTGGAGAGTAAATTAGTTTATTGTCCTCCACGTGGTCATACGCAGTTTGTTCTGTTTTTTTACAATAAATTTATTAAAATTTATTATATAAAAAAAGTCGAGTTAAAATAATTCCATATAACAGGGGGAATTGGAGAAAACAAACAGTGCTCGGATCAGATTAAGAATAATGGATGACTTGTTTTCTAATGATATGAAATAATTACGTTGTTCTGCACACACTTCAAGAACCCACAAAGGAAGAATTTCTCGTTGATTTGTACATTGTAATGAACATTTAAATTTATAAATACCAAATGCGTTAATGAATTTGATAAAATATACTATAATTACTATTCTGAATATCTGATTCAAAATTTATAATCACAGTGTAAGTCCAAATATTCGTATTCATTTACAAACGCATGACGAAATTGTAGTATCGTCATTGAAATATACCCTAGTGTCCGGCCAAGTTTGGCAAAGTTACTCATATAGTTGAGTTGAAAACTGGTGAAATGAGTTACATTACTGGAGCTACGTCTCAGCGAGTGAGATAATGAAGCGAAAGGTAACAAGCAATCTCAAACAGAAAGGTGCGACAGAGACGACGACGTGGGGTGTTGCAGGAAGACGATAGCAGGAGAGTGAGCGCTGAGCGCTGGTGGAACTCGAGGGATGAGGACGGCCTGAAGGAGACCCCTCGCGCCTCGGCGCGCAGCAGGCCAAGCGCACACGCGACTCAGCCAGGCTGCGAGAGAGCTTTTCGCGTCGCCACGCTTCGCTGCACGAGACGACTTGGCCCATGCACCCTGCAGACACGATGACACGAGTGCTCTTGCTCTAATTCTACGAATCCTCTAGTCGAAAAACAGAAATAAAAAAAAAAAGAAAGAAAAAAGAAAGAAAAGGATTTGTTGGAGGAAAATATTTTTATTTCGATTTTAAACTCAAATGACGCTCTAGTGTTTGTTCAGATAATACATGAAATATGGGATAATCATAATCATCATTATAAAATGACAATCACATAATTCTGTTCGTCACCTTTAGGGTGTTTAATGTTTTATTAGCGAAAATTAACTCTCAAAGGTGTGCGCAATCACATTCATATTAATACACGACCACGTGCGTAGCCAATAATTCATACCTGGGAAATGGGAATATTAACAAAATGATACTTAAAAATTTGTTTTAAACTATCTGAAGACCTTTCGAATCACTTAAAACTTTTGTAATAAGTTTGTAACTCATAACTTCCGTGTACCTACTCGTGGATGAGTGTTTGCATCGTCAATGGAGATGTAACCCAGGTTCACCCGATCAGGCCAAGTGTAGGTTGCGTACGAACTTGGGAATCGAGGTGGGTGGTGCAGTGGATAGCACACCTGCGGTCAGAGCAGGATATCCCGGGTTCGAGTTCCGATCCGTCGCAATTTTCACCTAGCCGTTAACGAAGCATCTGTAATAAGTGTCCATTCATAAGTTATTCGTTAAAATAAAATGTTAAAATACAAAAAAAATATTTGGGGGGTGTCCGGACAATCCCCCGCTTCACTACGTCACTGTACATGGCACACGATACCACGTAAAAGTAGAAAATTCTCCCACGTTTTCTTCATAAGAATGAACTGTATTGCGAGTAACAATGATAGATATGTCAATGTTGGTGATGTCTAGAAAATACCCACACATGGAGCCTGGCTAGGAAAGACCCAAAGCGCGTCAGGGGGTAAAAATATCAGTAAATTTGTTGGAGTGAGGTTTTAAATAGAGGTCTGGGACAACATTTCTTCAATGCTGATGAAGTGAGTTGATTAAATAAATAACAAATCAAAATATAAAATCAAGTAAATAAATTTTTAAATATCACTAAAATATAGTATGCCGTATCATCAAAATCTAATAAACGTTTGTGTTTTGGCAATATTTTTTACAAATGTAGTAAATTTATTTTTATTTTGTAATTTTGTTCTATTGTTTCGAAAAATTATGTTTATTTAGGAAGAGTCTAGATTTAAAACCAAAGTAGTAATGGAAATGACACCCAAAACTCTTACAGGTCTCGTGGAGACGCCGCAAGGGTGAGTCAGTTAAATATCATTTTTTTTTGCCACTCAGTATTTTCCAATCAGTTTTTATGTCTGCGAGGCCTGCAATGCTGTTAATATTCAGAAATTATGGCATATGTTGTAGAACCTATATAACTTTATTTAATGAAGCGCTTTGCACTCCTTTTTCTATGTATTACCACTCTTGTCTTCTCATTTTATCAATTCCACGTGACTTTTCCGGACATGTATTTCTTTGTGTTTGTGTTTCCTATTAATGTTACCTATCATCCCTTCATTTTGCATGGAATTTCAAAACGTTCTGTATAATATTGTTACATTATATAATGATATTCATATTATCTCTTGGTTCTGTGAGACAAAATTTATTGTTAAAATCTATTTTTAACCAAGGACATTTTTAATTCTGTAAAGGACTAGAAAAATCCAAATTTTTCAAACTCACTTAAAAATGTAATACTTATTATTAATAATTGTATATATCCCTTAATGATAAACGTCTTTCACTTTATGGTTTCAAACTCAAATGATTTATGTATGAAATTATACTTTTTCCTTTAGTAAATCAGTGGAATGAAGGGCTTATAGTTTCTAATAAAAATAATACACAAATACAAAAAATTCACCAAAATTAATACTAAGAATTTTACCAAATAATTATGACTTTTTATAGACAATTATTTGAACGCAAATCATAAATTTCCAATGAGTGAAGCCGCGGGTACTATTTTGTTAATAATTGTTTGAAACCGTAGCAAATTAACATGTGTATTTTGATGAAATTACTCTTGGTATGTGAAATCTCCTACATTAATAAACGTTGTGTAATACATTAATAAAATGATAATTTTCATGATTAAAGAACACTAATTGCCTACAAGAATTTTAAAGAATTCAGAACTAATTATATTTGAAAACTTTTCTTTTTAGTACGCTAACAAGTATTGGCAATGAAAGATTATTTTCACTAGCACCAAAGCAACTGGAGTATTTAATTTGCCATCTGGGAAAAATTTTAGAATATTTATGAAATTTTGGAAGATATTTCCTATAATACTTTTTTTTTAATTTTATTCTTTTACCTGTTGTTTAGTCTATAAAAATATTCTACATAGAGGAATATAATATAATAGGTAAAATTGCGAAGTATACCTATTACAAAAGCAACGAAACATTATTTGAAACTTTACCATCGAATTCCACGGAGTACGTAAATTATTGAGAACCGCAAAACAGATCGACTATATAGAAACTTCTCTTTCGTTAAAGATGACATTTCGAACGATAACAAACGTTTAATTTCAAATAAATGCACGACGAACACGGTTTGTTAGATGTTTTGATGTACGACAAAACCGAGGACGTTCGTTAATTTAGCATTCTAAAAACATGAGGTAGATTAATTGATGATGATAAGAGTAATTTATGTCTATTTGATTGATTAGTTTCTAACGAACTGTGTCATTTTGCTTTTGTTGTGTTTTTTCGAAAAGTTAAAACTTATGATGAAAGAATTTTGATTTGATTTTTGTTGAAATTTCTGTAATGTTTGAGTTTTTTATGTCTGTCCAATTTTGTGTAATGCGTTTTGTTAAAATTTTGATGACTGCTGCTGTTACGCGTATGATCATAATTGCAACCAGCGTGATTGCCCTTTATAGATACCTGCAGCAGTGAAGATTCATTGTGTGGTGTTTACTGTGGTCGCAGATTAATTGCAGTCGTGTTTATGGTTGTTTTATTAAGGAGTTATTTTGCTAGTGTGGCGATAAGGGTAGTAACAAAAGCGCTGACTATCGTTGCGAATACAAATAGAAATTGCGTGGTTGCGGAATAACGGGTCAGGCGATGGAAATGCGGACTGAGGAGAAGGTGCATTTGGCCATCTCTGCTTGTAATTAGACGCTGATGTTTTTGCTGGGAGGAAGGACGCTTTGCAGTATCGACGCCTGACTCCCGTTTTGCGCTTTTACTACCGCAAGAAACCGGTGTTCGCCGTAAAATACACCTTGCATTGCTTGTTTGTACTGCTTCCCTATAAACTTGAAGGGTAGTTCTGACTGTAAGCCTCTTGAAACTAAGTTACCAGAAAATTCCGCTCCAAATCAGCTTCGTGATTACCCCAACAGCAAACTTGAGAACTTGCCTTCTTGAGGTGCTGGCGCAGTTGAATTTGCTGGACTGAGCTTTCGTCTCCCATTCCACTTCAAACTCCCACCGCAACTATAGCCCTTTCATATTGCAGTGCCAGACGTAGTTATCCCGTCAAGCAAATTTACGCTTTTACCTCCGAGAGACACTTTTGTTACCTCCAGATCTACTCAGTCGTGACAGGCAACAAAAATGCAGACGAGGATGTTTTACAATAAAGTATTAAGTAAACATAGCCTTTTATAACTTAGTAAAGCAAAGGAAGATTTGTTTCTGACCCCGAGCTCTTCATTGACTAAAGCGAAGTTCTATCGCCTTTCCGCACGACAAATTAGGGAAATGAATGAAAGGGACATAATGAACTTTCTAACATTTGATCGAGAACTAATTCAATTCTGTGTATTCCAAGAGTTAACACAAAACAGGAGGAAACGACCCAAGTATCCTTTATTGAATCAAGAGACAGCATCATTTCTCATTTCTAGACGCGCGCGGTTGGCAACGACGGAAAGTGGATGGATCGCTGGGTAGGGGAAAGTGATGGAGGAAGTGGTAAGAGAGAAAGGGTGAAAGCACACCGAAGAGCCCACCGACAGGTTAAAACTGTTCGCATGCTTTTTGCTGCCAGTCAGTCGTCGAGCTGACAGAAATTCGATACGTCATTTCCGGGTACACACAAACCAGTGTTCGCGCGTATCGTGGAAGTGAAAAAAAAGGGGAGGCGTGGTTACCAGAGGCTCTTCGCAGTTGATGTGACGTCATAGGTTTGGACGTTGGACGTCGTCGCGTGAGGCTGAGCCGCGTTCGCACACTTGAGGGCTTCCTACGTGTCAAAGTATACCCCCTCTCTCAAAATATTTTTCTTTATATGAACCTGTACTATAAGAAATGAAATATATGGTGTAAACAATTTTGTTTGTTTTGCATCAAAAGTAATCAGACCAACCTATATAGCGTTAATTAGCAAGAAATGTATTTCCAAACCTTGATTTTGATTATTTTTATAATTGTTCATCAATATTATGCAGTAGCATACAAACAACTTTTTTTGTATTTCCAAGCTTTCATAGATTAGTATTTATGATGCATCGAATACTTTCTTATAAATTAAATAATGAGGCTTATCCACTATTTCGAATGAAATTTAATCACATTCTTCTTCTTCTATTTAAATCAATTTATTCACTTTATCTCATTCCTTACAAACTTTATAGCTGAGAAAATGAATCAGTTATATATGAAAATCATGTAAAAATGGATAAACGATGCCTATTAAAGTATATTTTACACGCCTACACAATATGAAGCAACGAAGGACTTATAGTAGTTAAATTCTTAAAATACAGAAACTTTCTTTGGTCGAAGTATAATGTATCATAATCTATAAGTATTGAATTAAAATAAACAGTTTACTTCATAAAATATTCGGGCAGTACCATGTATATAACTAGATAAATTTGCCTTCATCGTATTCCAGAGGTATGAGGTTGATCTTTCTATTAACTGATAATTAATCACACATTACGTTTTAATATTTCATCTCTGATATGAAGTAAATTTCCTTCTCCTCTTGAATTTAATCTCGTCACTAATACACAAACTTTGATATCTCTCTTGACGGTTCATTCCGAAGAACACCACCGGAGGAAATCTGGAGATGCAAGTTTCTGCAGGAGCTCCTGAGTCGACGCAGCCCGCAGACCACGGCTGTGTGACACGGCTAAGACGCATGCGACGGCGGGCGAGGTGGAAGACAACGGGCGGTAGTTGGCGACAGACAGCGCGCGTTGGGCGGGTGTGACGGTTGGCAATGGGTGTTGGCGGGAGGGCGGACGGACGGAGAAAGAGACAAGCTGGTGGTGACGGCGGCGGTGGCGATATCACGATGCTTGTCGATCGCGGTGTACGGCGTCTGCCTCCTTTAATTGGAAGCTCCTGAGTGGCGCGGCCCCGCCTCTTAGGAGGGAAGCAACCGCTGACGTCGACAGACTCGCTCGCGGCTTCCAAGACGATTGTTTGCATTAGCGGAGAGAAATTGCCGATCGTGTGGCTCGCCGATATCTCGGATCTTGCAGAGGAGACTTAACCTATTTTTTATTAAAGGCAAAGTGAAAAAGGAAAAGAACGACGAAATGAGGAAGAAAGAATCAGTTGTTCGTAAATAGTTATCTTTTCGAACAACAAAGTTTAATAATTTCTTTTGCTCTTCTCTTGCTATGCAAGTAATTCATTCTTTTTTATATAAATGAGTATTTCATATGGTATATAGTTTTGTTGAGGAAATGTAAATGACTTGTTCTTGCAATTCGAGTTTCGGATAATTGAATTTGAAATAACTTCCTTTCGAGTGTTATATTTTCAAATTAAATAAATTAATTCGATTTTCTCCAAATCTTATTTAATAAGTACATTTTATATATCATGTTTTTCTATTACATATAAAGTGGTATCTCGTTCTCATATCTGTTTAGTTTTGTGACATTGAATTTTTTGTTCTCCTTATTAAAGAATATTTACTCGCAAAAAATTTGTTCATGATAAACTATTGCAAATTTAAACAAGAAATTTAACTCCCGTTTACTTTATAGAAGTTAGTTTTATTAAGAATAAATTGCTTTTAGAAAGGGTTACTCGATGGCTTAATTACAACTGAATTATAAAAGACTACTTCAGACGGTTATTCTAATTGGCTAGAAATAAATACTAAACAGATTTTTCTTTCCAGGCTGTGAAATCTATCATGTCCATCTGAGGCTGCGAGATCGTAATCATAGAGCACGTTAATAATTATAAAATATATTGCACCAAAACTATATCTGAAAAATAACTTTACACTGCAGACATGCCTTACAGTTATGTTAAACAAAATCAAGAAAACAAGATGACTTTCCTCAAACATTAACACACAGTCAAAATTATTTAACAAACCACTTTCATGAAGCTGAAAATACAGAAAACACAAAATACGTATTCCCTGAAAACTTATAAATTATACTCCACAACATTTATACTATTTACACACTTCTTAAATACATATTTTACACTGAAGTTTGTAATACTTTACTAGATTATTCAAAATAATCCCTTGATAAATTACTGTGATTTAATTCTATGAAAAACGATTTTAATGATATTTAAACATAATTTTTTAACCAAAAATTATAATGCATGCTTCCCACTAATACAATTTAATTAAATGAAGACCCGTAGATGCTACAAATCACTCTTATTCCCGTGCCTAGAAGAACAATACCCTTGACCTTTACCGCTCCGCCTGCCTGCGTAAGGGAATCACACGACAGAAATGCTTACGCTGCGAAAATATAGATACACTATATTGGGTATAGAGCCAATATAGAGTAACAAATACTCAAACGTTTCTCTTTCCAGTGTAAAAATTGTTCAGTCTTCACCTCACGAAAATATCTATTTTTGCGTAGAATGTGAAATCTCGTCATTCCAATTTTTACAATGATGATGGCTCATTTCAATGAATGGAAACCAAGATGATGATGACTATAGTGGTACAGATGGGTAAAATAAAATAAAAATTATATGTTACTAATTGATTTCATGTATAATTATTTACGTAACGAATGTTTCAACTAATATTCATCTTTGATAAGATCATTTCACAATTAATATTATGATCTGAGGAATATGAGTAAATTATTTATTTTTGAGCGTAGAATTGTTGAAATAATTCTGATAATCGTAAAAGTTACTCGTGTTGCCCTCCAGAATACCTTAATATAGAAATTGCGATGACACGTCTAACCAGCATATGCTTCCGTACGAGAAAGGTGTGTCTACTATTTTTCTTGAGATTCTGGTTTCTGGTTAGCTCGCATTCAATCAACTTTTCGTATAGGTACATTCATTCCACATGAGGTATTATGAAGTTCGATCATTCTCATTGATCCTTCGGTTCAGCAAGGAAGTATTTCAATTTTCGAACAACTGCGAATTCTTCCAAGACATACGAACGTCGCTTTTCAGCTTATTCTCTGCCACATTGCCGACACATGCCTCACCGGCGCCCAATTCAAATTTCTCATTTAATGGGAATTGATGAGTGGTTACTATAACTTACCATTCTTATTAAGAATTAATGTTAAATAAAATGAAGTTAATTTTAATACAAATAAATTCCTTTTAGAAAGTACTTATGATGAAAATTGTTAATAAATACAAATACTTGAAATTTAGATATAACTCATAGAAACAAATACAAACTCTTGGAGACATTTTTACGTTTTCATGATTGTTTTAAATTTGTATTATATAAAATATTAAAAATAAACATTTTGGAATGGGATTGAGAGCGGAAAATGGCCGAGAATTTTTGCATAATAGCAAATTGATATTTCTAAACTTTATTATATTTTACATTTTTAAAAAAGAGTTTCTATTCTAGTTTCCTTAATTATCGCCCAGTAATTATTTATTTTTGATTCATGTGAATAAATGATTTTAAAATATGAAGGAAGTTAACCATAATTATTATTTCTTTTATTTCTAGCATTTCATTTTTAGTTCCTTTAAAAAATCTTATTTTTATTTAAAAGCTTAGTAACTCTCTTTAGCTATTCAATTCTCCAAAGAATTCACCCAAGAATAGGATTGACTTAATTAGAACAGTGAATTTAACTATCAATAGATATTATTTGAATAGAAATGACTTAAAGATTGCACTTTCATGCGAATATTAGCATCCTTAATTAAGATATTTCAAAATTTTACATCTTCGTGAAACTTGCAGTGTCGGAGGGAATTTAAGATAAGACACAGTATTAAAATGTTTGCCTACACGACGAGAACTTTTAGCTATCTGCTCCACCGCACAAAATTCTTTCTTCCTCAAACGTAAACTTCAATATCGCTAACATGAAATTTGATGTACAAGATACACACTGAATCGAATATTCTTATTGCGCACGACAGTTCAATCCAATCAAAACTTCTCTCTGAGATTACAGAATTTTCAAAGTATTAAGCTAAAGTTGAGAGTTCTGTACTGTGTGGTCTACTAAATACATAGAACGATGACAAAGTTCATATTGCTTCTGTAAAATATAACGATGTAGAAAATTTTGGTCTAACAAGTCAAATTTAGAAAATGAAGCATGAAAAATTTATTTATACATTATTCAATCTCCCAATGAAGCCAAATGTAATTAAAAAACTATTATTTTGAATTATATTGACTCATTTTATTTTGAATGAAATATCGATATATTATAAATGACGAAACTTATTTTATAGTTGCATTACTTCGTATTTAGAAAAAAATATTTCGTAACATCGATCATTACATAGAATCAAAATTTGTGTTTTAAACATGAAAAAAAAAAATCAAGACAATGTGGACTCCGTTAAAATAATCTTTAAATCAAAATTAACTTATTTTCGGTTTCTGGAAACTGAAATATTTCGTTTGACACTATATAGGATTGTTTCAGTTATAATTTAAATGTAACTGTGTTATTAATCCTTTGATTAATTTTTAGAAGTTTATTACTACAAATTTGTATTTGGAGCCGCGAGATTATTGTTCCATTAATTACATATACTCATTTCTTACTAGTGTCTTAGGTAGTACTTCTGATCATCGAAACTTATCCGATTATTTGCATTTTAAATCACAATAGATTCCAAACTAATTCTCATTCAATAATAACGTAGTATTTCCTTTATATTTTATTGAAATATTTTCCCTTGATTTATGTAATTTTGTTTTTGCTTGCAACAATTTTTTAGTTCCACTAATGGAATGTTTTCATTACCGGTTCTTCATCGTGCAGCTTAATCTCTATAATTTATATTTCCAAAAGTAAATTTTATTGTCCATAACCTTATGTCACATCGTCTTAGAATTAATATAAAGTGGTGAAATAAAACTGACACAAAGCACTATGACAACACCAAACATTATTGAATATAAAATAATAATGATAATTAGAAGCAAAGAGATAAGCAGGAATGTAGGAATTTCCCTTGGACCTTCATGTTAAATACGGTACCCTAGTATATAACATTGTTTAATATTGAAGTTATTTTTAGGTTTTACTGAATGTATATTACTCGATGCGTTGGTATAACATCTAGACTTCTAAAGTAAACCTGTTGAATGAAGCACTCTGCTACTCTACACAGCTTCTTAGTTACATCTAATAAGCATAGATGTATTTAAAGGCTCATTTTTGAGTGTATAATATATTCGTGTTGATAATGTTAATTAGGATTGTAGTGGATACAGTAGAGGCACACAGTAGCCACCTTTTAAACATGGAGAAGTAAAACCTTACGAACGAGATTCACCGTCGTTCGTTTCTCCAAGACCGCAACACTCTCATTGGCCAGACGGCCAGCGACAATCACTCAAGAGTGTCCAGGTGGTTTCGCGGTGGGCTCTGTGACGTCGCGTTGCGTCGGACTCGGAACACACGCCTGGAGACTCGTTTCCGATGATCGCCTATAGCGTCTTGGTGTGCGTGTTACAGATCCGTGGTCACCGGTTCATTCAAGGCTCCATACCATTGGTCCTCGATTAATGTGGCGAATTACATGCGGTCTCCCGCGATTTGGCGAGGGGCGAGAAGACATCCATCGAATTTGTACTGTATGGGACTTCGTTTCAATAATAATTAACAAAAGGTACAAAAATATAGAAAAATACATTTTTACACATTAACGAAAATAAAGAATTATAATCGCTGCTTCACTTTTGAAGATCAAATTGTCCCTATATGAACTAGTTGACTACGCACTTTCATTATTCAGCTCAGTCGAAGCATTTGGAAGCATGAGATAAAGATAGGAATACTCGTCAAACGTACATTGAACTAGAATCTTCTGTTAAGATAAAAGGGCAAATTCTCTCTCAGTTTGACTAATGGACATGAAATTTGGGTATGAAATTTCTAATATAAAAAATGGTAGAAAAATGGACATGAATGCTAATAGAAATTTGAGTTCGATATTTTGTTTAGTTCTTTATAAATAACCTAAAATGATATGTAAATTTAATATTACAAAAGCAGAAACTAGCGTTTTTAAAGTCATATATTGTATAGAAAAAGTTTTATAGATTTTTTGAAAAATCAGTCACGTTTAACTTAAAGTACCTTTCGAGGGGCAAACGTTAAAAATTACAAACCTGCACTAAGCAATCTTTATTGAACTATTCATAAGTCATTAAAATTAATTGCTTAGACCTGGCTGGTTAAAGAGCTATAATTTTTTGAAATGAGGCAAATGCATCTGTACTTACATTATCGTATGCGTAAACTTAATTTTATTCAATCATTCATTTGAACTATTCATTTGATAAACTAATGCTTCATAGATGTTTTCTTAAATATCATATAAAAACATTAATAATCAAATTATAAAAGATAAGAATGAAGAATAAAATTTTCGGAAATCTATTCAATGGTTCAATTGTAGATAATGGAAATGCATGGTTAGAAGCAAAGAAATCTAAAAAGACCATAAATATCTCAAAATAAGGGAAATAAAATAAAGATAAGGCCAGACAGAAGTTTAGTTGTTGCACTTATGTACACATTTAATGACTACGCCATACATGACGTGACAATAAGTGATAAGCGTTGGATACTTCAGTTTTGCGTTTTGCGTCATTGAACATAAATCCGTATAAAATCAGCTTCATATGTAAAAATCACCACTGTTGGTTACTTGGATGGCAACTTTTCTTCTAGATCACATAATATGTTTTACCACCATTTAACTGCGATGAATCCATAGTTTAGAACTTCATACAATCTCGAGGTCAAGTATAAACTTTTACGTGTGAAAATAATACCTCAAATATTTTTTTTTTCGAACAAATATATAATAATATTTTTAGAAACCTTAATTAAACAGTGTTTCTCTACCGTCAATCAATTTTTGGGTGTAGATTTTGGTTTCTATACCTAATTACAGGTACCAGATTCATCATTCATTCTGTGTTAAATATTCACTAAATTCTTAATTGAAATGTCAGCTGTTAATATGGCACGGGGCGTTAACATGAAAGATTGTATTGAATCCATTCACAAATACCCATTAAAGTTCTGTCCGAGCCTAATTTCCCCTTTATTGGAACGCATGGCATATATTTTGGAACATGCTACAAGGAAGAATATAGTTATGTTTCAGTATTTGTGTACCCTCAGCAGTATTTGAACGAGTTTTTGCGTACCTTCAACAGCTCCATGATTCAACGGTACTTTGACCAGAAACATAAGCTACAAACGAATGTTCCTGGTTTCATCTAGAGACCGATATATGGCTGGCACCGTGTCGGCGAGTAGCTTGTGTCACTGAAAAAACGCCGAAGCTGCTGTCGGCTTCTAGGCGCCCAAGGAAGAAGGAGGGTCATAGACATTCTATTGGATTTCACCCATTCCAAATTGTAATAATTAGTATCTACTAAAGACTTTGAACAATGATATTTCCCGCATTAACGATGAGAAGTAGTGGATTGGGAGAACAAGAAAACAGGTGAAAAGAGTTGGTTGTGTGTAGGAAGCGTGACAGCACGCTAAGTCCTTGGTAGGAATATCGGTACCACCTCTAATTTTTATTCAACATCACTAATCTGTTACCTTGCGGAATTATTAACTACTGTTTGAGAAATGGTGTGTGATATGGAACGAAGCAGTCCCTTCCTTCAGTAAGCATAATGCGGCGAAGGTGGTTATCGTTAGGAGTTTAAGACAAAGTAAGTTAAAACCCTCTTTAAATCTTTTTCTTCAATACAATTTTTGTATGAGTTTTACATGTATACTTGTGCCATTAGTTTCATTATAGGGTTCGTGAATTTTTACTCTGAACGTTATGATGATCTTTCAGTTTACGTATGAAAAGATATTTATTTCGGTATAACAATGGCTAAGTAAATGTTTTTTTTTCTTGTAAATTTATTCTCTCCCCTTTCTTTTCCTCATTCATCTGAGAAGATCAGTCGATTTTCTTTGTTACTCAATATGAAAATTGTTATTCAATATAAAATTGTTCTATGTTATTACATTTTACGATATGGAGATATTAAACGTATTTTCATACTGTCATTTTCTAATTTTATTTTTTACAAATCTCAATATTTGCTCTTTCTGAATCCTAGCTGTCGTATATTAAACGCACCGGTTCACCATATTTCGGAATTTCATTTTGTTAGGAGATTACACGAGTAATGTTATCTCTGTCAATGACGCAGAGATTCGGTGTAAATTAATTTCGTTACGTGTTCCCTCAAAACATTCTCTTCTTGAAATTAACGAAACTTCTATCTCATGAAAAGTGATTTCATACTGCCGAGTTATTATTTGATAACAAAATATGTAGACAGGATTTTGAGAAATAGTGAGAATTATTGCTGAAGATATCTAGTGTTATGTGTATTAAATATGAAAATTCAATCTATCATAAATATTTTGAAGAATATGTTTTATTATTTAATCATTTTACATTCATAATTAATATCATAACTGCTGATATTACAAGGCTAAACTTGTTCACTGGAAGAGTCTTAGATCTGAGTTATCATTTTAAAAGTCCAAACTATCGAAGCGGTGTATTTCCTAAATTCGATATTAAAAGAAACAAAAGGTTGGGCCACACTTTGCCTAAAAATATAAAAAAGGAATAACATAGGATTGTAAAGTTTTTGTTGAAAAACGTATTGTTTTGGATAGGATTATTCACTTGTACTAAAATAAATAAGTGTAACTATAAAATCCTGAGAAATACCTCCAGTTTTTTATTACAGATTTATTATCAGATTTCATAAGAATGAATAGGCAAGTATAATTATTTATTTTAAAAATAGGTCCAATAATTATATTAATATTTTATGACGTTGATTCAGAATGATACTGGGCAATTAACTGCACAAAATTTCAAAACATTGAAGAATACTAAATACATTTCATTTACTTAGGGGTAGACAGACACTTTGATAATATTTGTGAATTAAATTAAAATCGTTATTTTTCATTCTGGTCTTTTTTATACGAAACACTCTCGTTTATCAATACTTCTCTCAAAATATAAAAAAATCCAATGTAACGTTCTGACAATAACTTATTAAATACGGATTGATTCAAATAATGTTGAAATCAATTATTTAGATAATTTGTATGAAATCAGCCTTGACCCAATTTTTTACCTCATTCTGTGACGTTTTTCTACAATTTTTCTTTGGACAATTGGATTGAATTCGAGGATCCCTTGCTTCCGGGTTGAAAATTAGCTTATCGACCTCTCCGAAATTTAAGCAGTTTTTAACTGCCTTTGTGGACATTAAACTTTAGACCACGTTCAAGGAATAACCTCATGAGCGGACACGCACATGAAAGTGTTTTGTCCTCGAATCTCTGTGGGTTACGATCTAGGGAAATGGAGTCGAGAACGAAGTGATCAATGCCAGCCAGCTCCTGCGGGGAACCGCAAACATCCGCGTCGCCCTGCGGCCCTCGCCTATACCTTTCTCTCTCTTCGGCATATAGTGCGCCACCCATCTTGTTTCCTAATGCGAAGAGTGATTTGCGACGCACTGAGGCGGCGTCTCTTGTCACGGAGCATCCTCTTTATTCTGCAGCTCTCAAAATCGCTTCTTATTCTGTTTCCTTAAAATTTCAATGCTCTACCTTTTTGTATTTAATTGGGGATTCTCTCGTTGGTCTTTTGCTATATTTGTGTATGTACTCCAATCAACATTTTTGCAAAATAAATTTATTTGCCACATAAGAAATATATACTAAAGCAAATTAGAAAGTTTCTGTTTTAAAAATTTTGCGCAGATTTTTAAAACATTTTCATCAAGATTAAAAATTTCAGGTTTAGTTAAGAGTACATGTGGCAATATTATTTTAAGTCAAGAATAAATGAACGTTTGTAGAAAAATACAATTTGTTGAACAACGATATATTTCGAGAGACAGAAAGACACTAGAAATCAATTTTTTTCTGAGCTATCTTCGTAGGCAAAGGAATACAAAAATGAATGGTTATCGATTTTATATTCAATAAATAAATGTTTTTTACTCACAAAACTTTTCTATTTTATTTAAAAATTATTATAAATTTAATACAAAAATTAAAGTCCCGGCGTTATAATTTGTCTTGATTTTGCAAAGTTTTGCAAAGTTTTATTTTTTGTGTTTACATTTAAATTTTGCACGAACCGTTTCTTGTTAATGGAAGTGATGGGTTGGTTCATTATTGAAACTGTATGTTGGATGTAACTGCTTATTACGTCTCTCCATTACCACTGTCTTGTGAACAACCTACTGAGCGTCAACGGCCACTGTTATAAATTCGACTGCTGTCACTGTTATCCCCATCAATGCGACATTCTCAGTCATGAACTCTGTAACTCCAGTCTCAATGCCACTACTATCTTTATTGTGTACACATTGAGCGATATCCTCTATGGTATTGCTTGCTTCGTGTCAATGACGAAGCTCATCTACTCTGCCTCTCTATCACCTTCTATCCTCATTCTCTCTATCCTCATTCCCGAATCCATCTTGATGCAACGTCACCTCCGTTAGAACAGCATTCATGACCGTGCCCCGCTTTCCCTCTCCGATTCGCCACTTCTTCTGACCAATATCATTCAGAGAGATACGCCTACCACCTAATCTCCGTCCCGACTCTTCATTCACACGCATATCGTATTTCTGCTCTGGCTGCTTCTGTATCGTAATTCCGCCCTATCCGGGTGTCCCTCCTTCTCTCGTGTCATTTCCACCCTTCAATTTCGCCTCCCGCACTTCGCCACATTCTCCCCGCTATGTCTGTCGGCCCTCTGAATTCGTGCTTGGTATTCGATCTATCATTCATTCTCCATCGCCTTCCTCTACCCCGTTCCGACCTCCACCGTAGTCCGTCTCCGCTTGATGGACTGTGTGCACCTGGCGGGGCTGCAGCGCGGGACGGCGACCGTGCGGTTTTCTCCCCGCCCCTCCATGCTTTCGTTCAACCCCTCCACCCCCACCCCCACCCTCCGACACCGCGTGGGCGTCGGGGGTTCGCCGGGCTTTATAGTGCTCAATCTGACTCCCTCGCTGTGCCATCCGCCCGTGCGGTTTCGCTTGCCGCGAATTCGCCTGGATTCTTCTCCGAAGATAAAGTATTTTGAGAAAATCCCAATTTAAGTTTATTGTGCGATAACAGTATTTTTTAAAGAGGCAATTTTTTCCGTTTCTAAGTGGGAGAGGAAAAATATTACAAATTTTCGAAATACATCTGTTCTTTATCGCTGATCGATACGCAGTTATATGGCCGACCTTCAACCTGTGGGAAGGTATTTGAAAAGAGTGAAAACCCAACTCCTACCATGACTCTTCCTTATAAGTAAAGCTTACTTCTGAGTGTTAAATAAATAAAATAAACTTTATTGTCAAAAAAGCAGTGACGTGTGATCAAGTAGGAGATAATAAAGCAATTTACTCTCCGGAAACAAGCAAGGGACAACCCCATCATTTCCGATGAAGGGCCCAAGGGCAGTGGCGAATTTAATACTTATGAAAAAGTATTTTTTAAATCAAACACGAACTGTTATCAATTTTTATTCCAAAATGAATCGTAGGTATAATGTAAAATCAAAATTTGAGATAATTTTATAATATTTAAAAAAATAAAAGTATTAAAATACATTCCCGTCCGTGGAAAAGTCACCACCAGGCCAGGATGGGGGAACAGAGATAATGTATACAACCGTGACAAGGTTATATGTATACAAGGTTGAGTTCAGTTAGAAATAAACTATCATAAATAAGAAGGATCAAAACCAACATGCATGAAAAAAAAAGAATTTAATCAGTATCTAGAATACTATAACAATGGTGTGAAAAATAATAAGAGAAATTAACATCACTTACATCATCCAAAATCATACGGAATACAATATTTATTTGTAAATTGAATGTGTTATGAACTTATTTTATTAAAATCGGTAAATTCTTTCACATTATGGAAGCAATAGAAAAGTTTTAACAGCGGATTTGAAGGGATTCAATTTATTAATATATTTTATATTATTTGGAAGAGAATTATACAGATTTATTTCTGAATGAGTTGGGCCTTTCCGACAAAGAGTTGTTGACACGCCAGGACGATGAATATTAACCTTATTACGACTGTTGTGCTCGTGAACTGGACTGTTCTTTTTAAAGCGGGGGTGGGATTTTAATAATGCTGTCTTAGGAAACACGACTAATTTTATAAATGTATATGCAAGGGAGAGGGAAAATATTTAATTCTCTAAATAAAGGTTTACATGATTTTGGGGTGAGTTTTACTTATAATCCGAACTATCCTCTTTTGGATTCTAAAAGTTTGAATTCTCTGAACGCATTGATCACAAAAGATAATGCCGTATTGTAAATGAGAATAAATATTTGCAAAATACACGCAGCGAGAAACGTGCTGACTTACAACATTGACTGGAATTTGGAATGCATAGCACAATTTGCTTTGTTTGAAATTCAGATTGTCAATGTGGCAACTCCATTTGAAGTTATCCTGAATATGGAGCCTTAAATTTTGGTTAACTTGAGTTTTTATTTGTGTTCCCTTTATCGAAAGTGATGTAAGAGGAAGAGATTTTTTTACACTATTGCGAAATGGCATGGATACTGTTTCATCAGTATTAACAATGAGACGATTTGAATGAAACCTAGACGAGAGGTTAGATAGAACTTTTGCACCTTGAGGAACTCCGCAAGTAAGTGGCTTTGTCCCAAAAGATAACGCTGGAATACTTTTTCAGAATGGGAAATTTCGACTTTTTGATGTATATCTTTTATGTATAAAGTTAACCATCAATGTACCAATCCAAGAATGCCGTATAAATGCGGCTCTGAGAGAAGAATTTCGTGATCGATTACATCGAATGCTTTCGATAAATCGAGAAAAATACCTTGAGGATAATCTTCAAGGTCAAATAAAGTCTAAAAAATAATGATAGAAAAATTTCAATTTTATTAGAATAATTACGACTATAGACACTGACTCGAACTGATTATATTTCTATTTGCACAAATAATGACATACATTTTACTCCAATGACGAAAAAAATGTTCTTTTAATTCCCTTAATGGTATGGCGACGTTTTATTGTCTCCGGAAAGATAATTTTCAAATTAAAATGAAACATAATTTTGAAGCTCGATGTAATCCATCATGTTGCACAAAAGATTGACTAATTAATTTATACTTTCAGGTGTTGTTTGGGCTTAAGAACTGGCTTTATATTTTACTTTGCTCATGCTGAATAAAAATGTATATTACGAGATTTTTCATTGCATACCTAAAAGAACGTTTAAAAATTGATACAACACAACCAGTATATGATTAGAATACATGTAAATCCCACACATTATATTGCTTGACCATCTTTCTGATATGTTATAATTATTATAATTATTATATTTATTATAAGTAGATTTCCTAAGTTAAACGTTTTTCTTACTCCGTGTTGCGTGCAGAGGTACATACGACGGAAAAACATATCTGCTTATACATATTATTAATAGTGACCCCTGAACTTTTATTTATTAGTTAAATTTGACAGTAAGTTGTGATTTTTGGGGGAAATTTAAAAAAATCAGAATTTTTGTATTGCATATTTTGGTACTTGAAGAATATAGAAGATCATGAAAGAAAATATATTGAGTGTAAAGTACTGTATTTCTATGAACACTAAATTCATTGCGTTAAATTAAAAAAAAAGTTTTTATCTAATTACTACAGTTAAAGTTAAGAATGTTTGAGTCCTAAATTTAGTGACCTGTATAAGGCAAACGTATACTCTTTCCAAATCTTGATGTTACTTGTTTTGAGAAAAAATAGCTGCTATGATATTTGACACTTTTTTTCGTGTACTGATTTAAATGCCCCGAAAAGTTGGGATACTATTATATTATTGCATTAACTCGTGACTTTGATATATTATTGTATAAATGTTTTGCTGCGTCAACCAGTTAACAAGTCCAGAAGAAGAATCTACAAAAAAGATCACACTGAATGCAAATAAACCTAATTCTAATAGCTGCCCCGTAAGAGTATTAAAAACTATAAGAACTTCATAGCAAATGGTAACTATTAATTTTTGGATCATTTTTAACCGGTTTAACGATGCTGTTTGTATGGATATAATTCCTAAACACACATGCTGTTTGTATGGATATAATCGACAAAACCGATAGTAGACTATCTTTTAAAAGTAGTTTACTAGAAAATACATTTTAAGAAACGTAATACTTTATTAAACCTTGAAATGTTTTGTTTTTTTCAGTTAAGCACGCCGCCATTTCTCAAGTTTCGATAACTTAAAGCTTAGATTAATAATAGTTATAATATATAGTCCCTCATTGTACATTCATCGTAAATTAATAAAATCAGTCATACACTTTCTACTCGTTATATTCAAAACCTTAACAATTTCTCCCCTACTTTATCAGTAAGTATTTTGTGATACATAAAAAATGGGTTTTAATGTTTCAAATACTCATACGTTACATTATATCCTATATAATATTCATTATCATTACATGCATAATGCTAAATTAATAATTTGGTCAGTATCGACGTAGGTAATTTTGTAAGTATTACTATGTTGTTTTATTTACGACTTTTTTGTATTTTAAAATATATAGAGCAAAAAATATGGTAAAATATTAGTAGTTTTTAGAAGACGTAGTAAAATATATGGTACTATAAGCCAAAATACATCATTACTCGTATCATTAATTGTAGAGCAGATGTGAGTGAATCTCACTTAAACTTGAGAACACCAATGTGTTACCAGAGAATCGAATTAGAACCGAGATAAAAGTACATAGAAAATACAGATAAAAATATACAGAAAGAAAATAAAATTAAATCATAACTTTAGAAATTTTATCATGTGATAAAAAATGAAAATATAGAAATTGTGTGTGGGGTAATGGAGAATAATATTAATTCGTTTTTTTTTTTGCTTTTTCGCTGGGCTCGTAGTCTTATTCCCTGTATTTCCTTCTACTTGCACAATGTTTTGTATAATTTACGTGACACAATATAATATTCAAGGGGAAAAAGTGACTTACTTGATGCTTTTTAATTCTTATGTGTGTTTACCGGTTTGATTACTGCGTTCCATGACAAAAATTAGTATGCCTGATATAAACCTACGGTTGATCAGGAGCAGTGATGCGTATATCAATGCGTCATAGTCTAGTGCAAAATAAGAACCAAGAATAAATCAATATAATGATGCGCAACGCCATTCAGAGAAGAGTCGACTACTCAATTCATATTACTATTGAAGATTCTGGGCTTGGTGGGCGCGCCTTTTACAATCTCGCGAGTGGGCGCGTGCCGCACTGAGTGCGACCAATGTAAAATTAAATCTGATTCCGTTATCGTAAATGCAAATAATGGTTTATAATTATAAATGGTAGTATAACTCTAACACTATATACACATCTAAGCTACTATCATTGCAAATTTTTATTATAAAAAAATCAGCTGAACAAGAATTAGGAAATAATTATGAAAACGGACTGTGGTACATACAAAAATTAAACACAAACAAAATTGGGAACGATAAATAGTTGCTCTTTTGAAACTATATGAACATGTTACATGTAAAAATTTGTTCATACTATTCACAATATAATAAAATTACTTGGGAACTTCGTAAATTAGTTTAACAACAAAAATCAGCTTAGAATTGAGCTGTTGCCAACTATTTTATAAAGCAGTTGAAAAAAATAATCTCCTTCGGTCCAAAACTTAAAACATTAACTCTTTTATAGGAGCAAATCTGAAAAATGGTTATAAACCCAAAAACTCAAAATATCAAAGTTCAGACTCATTTATTACAAATCTAATAGAAAAATTAGATAGATTGATAAGAAATGTGCAAAAATGATGAATAAATGAGAAAGAACATGTAAATAATACTTACATGACAAGGAGTGCGTTGCAAGTAATGTGAAAATACAAATGTGAGGACTATGTATGGCATTACTCGCGACTCACTTTTCAAATGCCAATAGATCACAAACAATGAAGGAAAAAAGTCACTTATTAATCGCAGCGTAGTGGTGATGCAGTCAACAAAGCATAATTAGCGGAAGCGAACCTCCAAGTTCCCTAAAACATACCAAAATCATAGGTTGAACACGTTTGCCGCACCCAGTGCGGCAGTGCGCCCATCGGAGGGATAAAACTGCAAGTCCCGGTATACAAATAATATGTGTAGCGCATTATTGTTATCCATTTTAGTAATCCAGTATTATGTTTAAATTTCTCTTTGGGAATTATTACTAATATTATGAAATACCCATTTTGTTCTTCAGCATTGTACTCTTTAGTGCGTAAAATGAACTTTTCTATTTGGGTCAAGATGAGCCAACTTCTAGTTCTGGGATCATTTCGGAGGGGAAAGAAACCAACAAGAGAAGAACCTTCATAAGAGTGAGCGCGTCCACGCGGATCCAGGTAGTGGGTCAGACGCGACGAGTCGGGCAAATCACGTTCAGACGGGTCTCCTAATGCTCACTCAGCAACCTCCTCCTCGTGAGGCAATACACTCCATCTTCAAGCCCCATCCTTTTCTCACTATGCTTTCACATTCCTGAGACCGAGATCTTTTCCGTCTGCCGGGAAATCTTATTTCTCACCCTTTTCTTGTAGCAACGTACGTCTCCCACTTTCACACTTGATACTTTTTCTTTCGTGAAACTCTTTCTATTTCTGTTATATTGCTCATCGTTCTGATCCCAATGTACTGCTTCTTTTGCTTTCTTCCTATCCACGTATTTATATATTACATATATAAAGTTTCATTGAATCTTTTCTAGTAATGGATTTCATCAGACTTCGTAGATGGGATCCTCACCGAGAGGAGGGTATTTCAGTCAAGAATAAATTTTTATTGTAGTATTCGTACTTGGGAAATGTAGCGTGCTAATGAAGCTTATCTACATGGAGCGATACGAGGTAGGAGTTGGATGGTAGACCATTGTTAGAAGGAGGACCACTTAGCTGGGTTTACCAGTAACTTGACCCACGTGGAGGGGTTAGTAGGAGTAGTTAGTAATAGAGTTTTTGATCTAGGAGCTATTTTTTTTGTTTCTCGTAAATATATCTAGATCTATATTTTTGTTTGTCTTAAATATATTGTGAATTAGCTTTTCATTATTTTGATTGTTGAATGATATAAAAAAAACAACTTTAAATTATAATGCGATTGGTCTCGCTTTTACTTTTTCTACTGTTAAAATATGTTTAAGAGTTTATTTATGTTTTAATTTACGAGTTTGTACTATTTTGGTGAACCGTTTGGATCCTCTCTCAGGCGGAGACCCGAGGAGTACCGCCCACCCCCACCACCATGCTACAACTGAACTACGATACTGAAATCCATTACTTTACGTTTGCCGATTTCTCAGCATTCACTCATCACGCATCATTTTTCACAATCTGTATAATTTTTTTTCTGTTTTTCCGATGAATCGAGAGTTTTTACTTCCCTTCCTGCCCATCCTCTACGTTCTCCCCAGTCATTGCGGGATAGAAACGGCGCGGCGGCTGCCGTGAGACGTGGGCGACGTGCAACAACGCACTGCATGACAGCTCCCTCGTCGGACATCGATCGGCGTCACATCACCTTAAGAAATCGCGTCCGTCGCGCCCCCACAGGCGACGGCCTCCATGCGCTTTGTTGTCTGTCGGTCATATGGGTGGTGCACCTTCTTTTTCTCCCCCGGCGGCGGCGCCAGCGACCGCAGATGTATCTCTACCACCGCAAGGCATGTCGCGTCGCTGTCACGCGCTCAGATGAGACGACAGCCGCAAGGCGAGAGGATAGCAGATGATGCTGAAGAAGGGATTGGCTGAATGCGCGACGCTGGAGGGCGTCTTCGCGTTGTTGAGGATGTGGCATTGTATATATTGCTGATGGAATTACTGGTGAGCAAGACCAGGAGAGATAAGCACTAAATAATCGAAAAATGGTTCAAACTATGCATTTAAAATATTATCTACAAACCAAAAATTCATTAAAAATCCTATCAAATGCACTAAAAAGTTTAGAATATGCATTTAAAAAACAATTTACTTTCGTATCCACTTATTATGAAGAAAGTGTAATTGTAAATTTGGTTAATTGAATACTACAGTAGAACTCGTCCAAGAAACATGAGTATTTTAATAGATGACAGTAATTTGACATAAAAAACACAGTTCAAAAGATCTTCAAATGTACGCATTTATTTGCACTCTTAAATTAAATTTTATTTGTCTCACAATGTTAAAAGCCATAGGAAATCGTTTCCTAAAAGTCATAGAAATCAGTAGAAAACGCAAATTTCGAGCCCAGCTGATGAGACTGCCATTGCACCTATACCTTGTGTCATAATATAGGTTGGTTTCTTAGATATAGTTTTTTTTAATATGACAGAAATTCCGGTTCATAGTACTTGATAAGTTTGACATTATTTAAGGGAAGTTGGAGAGAGGTGTCAACGGGAAAAATTGCAGTAACCGAAACGTCACTTTACTGCGATGTTCAACAATCAGACTATATAATTTTGTTACTAAAATAGACAACACGTTGATATGGGAGATAACATTATAATACGCAATATGTAAATAAAGTTGTAACTGATAATTTATTGCTATTTCTGAAACTTATCCTTTTTTGGAACAGCAGTTCTGTAAACACAATCGTCCAACGTAGACACAAGAGTAAACACTTTCTTCAGGATTTTACTTTTTATACCCTCAGAAATCAACTTATATTGATTTAATTACTTAAGGTGCATTTTAATTTTGTATTATCCTCCATTTTTGATCCAGATGAATTTAGAACAAAAAATAGAATAATCTCAGTGAATTTAGCCTTCTCTGGTAGACAATGAATGTTATAATCTGAATAATTTTTTCTACTAATTTGGTCCAGATATGTTAAGATTACATATTTACTCAAAGGACGATTTGAAAATAACAAGAATAGACATTGAGAATACATGATAAAAATGAAATATTTCTAAAGTTCTTGAAATCTAAAGCTTTTGTTTCTAGAGCTTTTGTTCTCTAAAGCTTTGGAAAATGCAGTGAAAATCTTATAACAGGTTGTACTCAATGTATTGACGAAAGAAAATTATTGAATATTATACTTTTACTACGTATTAACTTAATGGGGTATTGACTTGACGTATGAACATATAAATACTGGATTAACATTGAATTGAACTTGTAAATAATTAGTACATATTTGATTTTGTATTTTTTATGTGCCATACCATAACCATACATCATTGAACCATTTTGGTTACATTTCTATTTTGATTCATTGGAATTTAGAATTTAGCATCCTAGCAATAAATCACAAATTAGTGTTATTCTATTCGTATATCTCTCTCGACATTATCACACGAAATTATCATATTCATCCTGAAATATTGATTAAATAAAGTCTGTGATGCATGGACAGTTTTAAAACACCCTTAACATCATAACACACATTTGTACTATAAAACCTCTCTTCGTGCGGAGTGTAATTAAGAACTGGATAAATACAAATTCTTTGAATACTTTTAAGTACGCAATAAGTAAATTAAACATACTTTAAACGTATGCATTTATTTGTACTCTTAAATTAAATTTTATTTGTCTCACAATTTTATTTCTCTCGCAATGAATTATTTTTTAAGTTATTTCTTAAACTATTTAAGTTTACTATATGTTATAAATTTTCTACTCTTCTTTAAAGTGATTTCGCCTCGGTTATACTTCATCAACCACTTTCCAGTATTAACGCATAATGCGTAATTTTTCCATGGAATATTGTATTTTTGTTATCAAAAAAACTTTTTTATAATACAAAACTAGAGGAGAAATGAGAACTTTTGTGACTATAAGAACACTTTTTCGTATATTACAATATAATGTTACGAAACATATGGGTATCATATTCTGAATAATGTGTCTTCTCCAAGCTGTTCAAAGCGACGTGCAACCGAACACAGTCTCAATATACATACCACATCTTGAAACACATCTTTCTTGTGATCCCATTGTCTGACCACCTTCCGGGTCCTGCATTGATTCTACAAATCTCATATTATTTAAAGTCACTTTGCAATAAGATCAAATTACGATCAAATTACATGCGTGTCAGAAACATTATTTTTAATAGATAGAAAAAATACTTTAAAATTTTGTCACAGTATATAAATGCTGTAGGATATAATTTTTTTGCACAGTTCCGAGCATCTGTGTCAGAGGATATACTGTTCTCCCTGTGGAGGAATTAATAGTAAATCGTTTCGCTAAAGTTCACACTGGATCTATTAACGATCCCTTCCTGCGGCCAGAGATCCAAAAGATCCCTTTGGGTTCCGTGTTATCCTTCGCTCCTGGCCATTCCACCACTGGCCAATTGGGTTCTCGCCACGCTGTCTCCTCACTTGTCTGCTTGCGACACAGGAAGCCATACGCCACATACAGCGTCAGAGCTGCCAACATAAATACCAGCACGCAGATGGCGTACAACAGACCTCGGTTTCCTCTCGCCGCCACGCTCTGAGCAGAGGGTATCTTGTATGCAGATGCCAGTCCTGATGTCGAAACCGTCTGCACGGACACGCATTGCGACACAGCTGCAACGTCACCGTTCGTCTCGTTCACCGCACACAACACATACGAATGTCGCGGTTGGAGGTTCGTAATAGTTAATGAACCGCTTAATGAACCTTCACATCCCATGTCTTCTCGCAAATGTCGATCACTTGATTCGGTCGCATTTTTGGGATACCAATAAAACATTATGTCGTCGTTCACCATCGGAAATGAAATATCGACTGAAGTAAACCCGATTCGAGTTACAATGAAACTAAGATTTTCTACCGTATCTCTCGCTGGCACAGAGTTCATTGGAAAACCTTCGGAAAAGGAGATGTTTTTGTGAACCAGTACCGTTCGGTTTTGCTCGTCCAGAGACTTCCTGCAGCGTATTTGAATTTCATTTGATTCGCCTCCCGCCGGAGGAGCGGTCTGAGAAAACAAGTAGAGTGACTTGTTTTGCGTCGTTGTATCTTCCACTCTGGAAGCGAGTGAAAGATGAACATCTTCATTGGAATCGTTTTCGATTGAAGCGAGATCTGTGTTATCCGGACAGAAAAGAGCGTCCGAGAAAGATATATCTTTGTTGCGTCGAGGCGACGCGCACATGGGGGATATCTCTTCATCCTCGATTTTCCACAAGATAGAATATGATTGGATCCAAGCGAATGAACACGAACAGTTCCACGGATTCCCTGTTAAACCTAAACTGATGTGACGCGAAGAGTTCATTATTGGATAGAACACTTTCTCAGAAAGAGTAACAAGGTGGTTATAATCTACGCGAATCGTATGTAAGGAATGTATCAACGTATCGAAGACTCCGTCACCGATGGTTTGCAGTCCACAATTCTGTAAAGATATGCTCTCGACACCTGAGAGTCCTAGAAAAGCGTAGGAGTCCAGTTTGTCTATTTCATTGTTGTCGAAGTTGATGTGTTCGATGTGTGGCAGAGTGACGCTGCCGGTGAGGTTGGTCACTGATTGAGGATGCGTGAGGGCACTCTGCACGGTGAGGACACGTAATGTCGAAGCCGTTGGAAGGAGGACTAGCGGAGAGATGAACTTGAGACCCTTATTTCGCCGTATTATAAGTAACTGGAACAAAAGTGTTACAAATAATTAGTTGTGCACAGGACACAATATATTTAGAAAATTAAATATATAGCTCCTTCAGGGATAAATCGAACTATAACCCTGCAATAGGTACGACGATGGAATATGACTATTGCATTTTATAAAAATAATATACACAACAAATACTCTATCTTTAATGGAGAGAAACTAACAATGATGTTTAACCCTACGAAGCACATGCAGGACCTCGGAGCCCTATTAAGTTTTCTTTCATAAATGTCTCTGACAGTTTTAAACTGACTTAATCCTCCTTTCATGTATTCCTTCCTTCATCTTTTGGGAAGCCTCTCACAAATTTTGAGTTACATTACTAGCATCCAATTAGGAGAAAACATGCTGCAGAAAGAAGTCACAAGTCACAGTCAAACTAAACAAACCTGACATACCAGAGATGAAACGTTTTGACTACATAGACATTTTGCCTCAAGACGGGACTTGTTTATTTGAAGATTCATCATTTCTTCTACCGTCAGTAGTCAAATACCTAATATTCTAAAACGAACAGCTCAAGCTATAGAAAGATGCGGTAATGTGAAAATTTTATCACCCGGTGAAGAGGCAACTATCTTAGAGAAAAAGAGGTGTAAATACTGTCCTTACAACAAACATAGGAAAAGTACTCTCATGTGTGTGAAATTAAAAATGCAATTTGTAAGGATCACAGTATTATGGTGTGCAATTCTTTTTTGTAAAACACAGACTATTCAGAGTAGAAAATATGTATGTTTTCCACTGAAGGAAACAGTAAATTTGTGAATTTTATTACTTCTCTGATGTGAACAGTAGTGAAAGTAAATTTAGTGTTTGATTGAATCGTCTTTTGAATAATGATTCACCACAGGTATTTTTTAAAATTTGCAAAATATGAAAACACATCATTTGTTTACAGCAAAGTGCTGTGCAAGATAAGTAATATAATTTGAATAATAAAATATTGCTTATGTACTGCAACTTTAGGAAAAAGTAAATATAGTGCCGTTTCCTCGAATCATTTGCAGATTTTTAGTAGCTAAAAGTTCTTTCTAAATATTAGGTGTATTTCACGAATATGTATATTAATAACACCGAAAACGTTCAGTTACTTTCAATAAGTAAAGTGTATGTATTATAATTAGCTTCAAATAGACAGGGCCTCGCAAGCCCCGCATATGCATTCCTGTATATTCTTATGATCATAAATCATAGGGTTAAGGACATAGTTTTCAAGAATCTGTTTTAACATACAATAACAAAATAGAGGTTTCCGTATTTTGAAGTCATGTGGTATTACAAATCGTATGGATTATAATATTTTGTAGTTAATTCTTTAAAGTATAGAACCTAAACTTTGTGAAATATTTTAGTATTACGTGGAACGTTGCAAAATTGGATTCTGCGAAAAAAATTGACCTTTCATTTCCATTTCAACCTATATCCACGCGGAGCGCTCTGTCGAGTAATGGCAAATTTTTGTGGTTTGCTCAGTTCATAAAGGCAATCAGCTTAAACCGATCAAAACACAATCTGATCCTTTCCACATTTACCCCCAACAGCGCTACATAAACATTCGTTCATTTTGTAATTTGCTGCTTTTAAACATTCCCTAGGTATTCTCTAAAGTCATCAAAACAATTGATTTATTTGTAACAAACATAATAAATTTTTAATTCCAACATAAAAATATGATTTCCCATAAAATGCTAGGAAATGATGATTGTATCGAAACATATAGACTTTACTTTCTCTAAATGTCCAGGTGGGGAAAAAACAAATGTAGCTGGAGTTAACAGACACCTGCGGCATTCAGGTGCCTCATGGGACCTGTGCAGTGCAATCAAATTGATATTGGCTCTGAAAAGATAGAGAATTTTGTATTCGAATCAGTGCTGTTATGACTTTCGTAGATCCCAGCTCGCGGCAACCAGTAAGTATGTGAAGTTCGTCTCCTTACGAAGAGAGTGCGCTCACGTCCAAATTTTGCGAGAGCAGATCCTGAAAACAATTGCCAATCGCGTGTGGCAGGAGGCAAGCGGCGAGGACACAGAGCGAGTTGCTTCAGCAGCCAATTCACTTGTGAAGTATATTATTTGTTGTATTGTTTGGAATCGTCCTGTGATGAAAGGAAATTTGTCTTACGTTGCATTACAATATTGAATATTTGTGCATCTTAAATAGCAATTTTAATGCATTCTTCAAGCTAACCAATAAAAAAATAATCTGATAATTAAGCAATTTAACATCCAATCATATCTCTTGATTTAACAATGAGGTTTATTATTCTTGAGCATTCATTAATTTGTTCTTATTCATTGTTTGTCAGAGAAAGAGAGAGCTGGTTTCCATTATGTGAAATGATGTGAAATGTGTAGCTGCCTTGTTTTGCACAAAAATCTGTATTCCTTATACAATGAAGTGTGTTAGTGACATCTCGCAATTGGATACGTGAACTTTAACATATATAAAATTGTAAAATTTATTGAGTGAAATACACGTACTTGATGACTGATTTGATAAACAATGAATATACAATTGTATGGCTATTATAAATGATGGGATGGTCCTTCGCACAATTGTGATGGCTGCTGTTCTAAACCTATTTGTTGCAAAATGTATTTGTCGTGGTGGATAAAATCGATCTGCGATTGGGTTTTGTCGGGATACAATGCCTTTCATTACAGTACATACACGTATAACTTTTTACGTCATTCAAGTAACATTCATCTCGAAGAGATAAAGAAGAATGGATATTTGACACCCTCGAAATTCCCTTGCCGCAATTATACGCATTTTAATATCTACTGTGACTAAAGAATGTATGCAGTGAATGACTCTTCCACAAAATACATTCTCAAAACCCTATCTTAAAATCCAGCCCCTGCATGCGACATAGACGAGGATCGTTTAGAAAGAAAAGAACGATTGTCATAAACATCATTGCAAAAATGTATTTAGCATGTTACAGAACCTTAAGCTAATTTGAAATGTAGTAGTCATAGCGGTTGTGGCTCTTATTACAACGAGGAACAAGTTTCTAAATACCATTGTTGCACATTTCTGCCACCTAAGTTTAATCCATGAGGAATTCATTTCTAGATGAGAAACGATAAACTCGCCAGCCTATTTTGAGACTACAACAACCCATACACACCATCCAAAATAGATATGGAATTTTCCCCATGTTTCAGATCATAATAACACCTTGTCTCTTGCATCAGCAGAGACAGTGGGAATTTCGACGAAGAGGGAAGTATTCGGAAATTCCTCATTAGACATCTTATACAGGTTCTCTAAGCTTTGTCTAGGGGCGTGTTTATTGTAACAAAAAATAGTGAATTTAGTGTTATTTCAATTCTTATGGTTTTTAAACACTATACTCAGAATAATCTATAGTTCGATAATAATTCGTACATGTACAATAATTTTTTTGCGTTAAATTACAAACATATTGACATTCTATTAGTATTATAACTCGCAGCTAACTTTTCATCTTATCTAGGAATTTTTGCTGTAATTTTTTAATCCGCCTCTGCCTTAGGGCCCTTGATCGGAATTGATGGAATGGTCCCTTGCTTGCTTCCGGTGAGTAAATTAGTTTATTGTCCTCCACCTCGTCATACGCAGTTTGTACTGCTTTTTTCACAATAAATTTATTATTATTAGTTAACCTGCATTACTACATTTTCCCAAAACTAAAGGATTTTGGGGGAGGAAAACAATTAGCAAAGGGTGAAAACCTCAAACTAGCAGATACGTCCAAGATAATGTCATTGGCGGTAGAAGAGTGCAACAGAGATATTGAGGAACTTGCTCCTCGTTACAATAATAATCTCTTCCGCTGTGACATCTGCATGTTAATGAAGTTTGGTAATGATATTTTTAGATTTTTTATGACTTGTGTTCTTTACTTACTGGACGACCTACTTAATAAACAGCTGCTTGTACATATTCTCACCTTGAGCGAGTGTAGGCCTTCGAAAGCTCCCGCTCGAAGGACGAGGAGTGCGTTGCCCTCGAGGGCCAGGGCGTGGGTGCGGGCGAAGGGCGCGCTTTGGAAGGTTCCATCCGCGATGTCTTTGAGCGCGCAATCCGCCAACGTGAGATCACTGACGCGCAGTCGCACATCCAACCAATCTCGATGGAGCACATCACTCTTGTCAATGTCATGATTCTTGGGAAAACGGCTCTCTCGGATGACCAGGCGGGTGCCTTCATTCTCTCCTTTGCGTGTCGCACAAGTTGTCTACGAAAAGAATTCAACTCAAACAAATACTTATTTTGACATTCTCATTTACTGTTATATTCCAATTTAAATATTTAGAACGACCTTTTAAGTAAATTAATTTTTTAACTATAATTTCTTGGGATTCGGTCACAAATTAAAAATGTTTACAATTCTCTTCGTACTTGTCAACGTCTCGATGTATAAAACATTCGTTTTGATGTATACAATTTCATAATCATCAGTGATACAATAATGTATAACAAAAAAAGAATGTAAACTTTACCTTTCTTGTCTTCGAAAGATTACTTTACTATGGTATATAACTTCAAGTGTGGATAAATGGTAGCCCTATATGATGATAGCTCTAAAGCCCCAATTAAAAGAATAACGATGATAATATATATTTCGAAAGGTAAGTATGTTAGAAGAGAATTTTTAATTTTTTAGATTTCTGACCTCATCCAAAGAAATTGTAGTTAAATCAACAAGTCACATAGGTATGATTTTTAGTAATTTTTTTATTAACTCTCACGACGTTTCGATCCGCTGCCTTCTGTCATCTCCTGATGATTGTAGAACATAGTATTTTGATATCAAGATAAAATTCATTTATTTGTTTACAAGCTAAAACCACCTGATGATAACAGAAAGCAACTGTCAAAAACAATCTGAGCGTTAATACTTAATTTGTCTACTGTGTAATATTAAAAAATGTTTTATATTATTTTTATAAAGTTGATATCGTGTTTCATGAAGTTTTCTCGTTCTCTATATTTCTATAATTACATAGATATAAAAAACCATGGACTGACTAAAATGTTAGTGTTTCTGTGACTGAAATAATTTGCGAATTTTGAGCAAATTTTAACATTTTAATTTATTGTCGTTTCTTAATAAATTGTTTTCAACTTTTTGTATTTTGAAGAGTATTTTGAAAAAAAGTCCTAATGAAGGAGACCTTTTGTTAACTTGATGATTGTTTGAAATAAATTAATATTTTGGTTTATGAAAATGGAGTCAAAATTCTGCGACGCAACGAAAATTTATTTCGTAGTTGATTTTGGTGACGATTCAAATGAGCACTCAACCAACGTCGGCAAGTTCTTCGAAATGCATGTCTGTGATTTAGTGAATTATATAATCTTGTAGTAGCAAATATTAAATAATTTGCTTAATTCATTGTAAGAAGTGATTATATACCAGTATTTTTTCCGAAACCAATCCGCCTCGGATATCAGTCAGTTTGTAAGTCTGTGATGTATGGAAGTCGAGCCGGTTTTTGTTTCGATTTGGGTATATTATATATATATATATATATATNTCTCAAAACTTTCCTTACCGTAGATGTGTGGCTTCTATATGTAATACTAGTTTCTCCAAATCATCAATCATGAGTTTTGGCTAATCTTGGCTGAGTCATGAGAAAAGTTTTGAAGGAAAATTGTCATCATTTTCATATCAGTTGCATAGGAATGAATTTTTTTTCGGAAGTACTCTGGTTTCTCTATATCTCCGTTTAATTATACAAACTCACATTCCTTGTACAAAAGAGATATTTCAAAGATGAACTGTACATATTTATTTCATGTTATAATTTTTGAATAAATCCTTCAAAAATATGTGTTCTTTTAAATATCAAAAACATTTTGTATAGGTGCTTGTTTATTTGAATCATTCGTGAATACTAGCTTAACTTTTTAAAAATTGAAACTAGGGTTATGTATACAGTTTAGTTAGCTCAAAATATGAACAGTAATAATATATATATATATAAAATTACTGTTCATATTTTTTATTAGTTGTTGGTGTTATGTCTTGTTTATGTAATACCATGCACAATATATAAAATATATCGTCAAAAGGAAAAATTATTTGGAGAATTGTACGATTTTCCATTTTATTTTTAATTATGTTATGTTGAATGAAAATGGGAGACGGGACCGAGATTCGAACTCGGGACCTTGTTCTTAGCGCGCTCATGTGCTTACCAACTGCGCCATCCCGTTCGCCTCTCGGGCCCGTCTTCCATCCTCATTCAATTTGCGAGACCCAAAGACCTCTGAGGTGGTCTCGTAGAAACTACGCTCCTCATATAAGGCGACTCCCTTAGAAAGTACTTTGTTTTGGGTCGTATTTTCCAATTCTGGTTCATAAACACATAGAAATATCTCAAATTGCGGTGAACTTCACCGCCAGGTAACAGATTACTTATACTTTTTGTTTTTTTTGAGCTTCTTCGTGGATTTGGTCACTTAAATTGATTACGTACATTTCTTTATGGCCGTACGTACGCTCGGATATGAAGATAAACTTTATAAAATGCACGAATATTGATAATAATATTCGTAGTTTTGTTTAATAGCGATTGTAGATGTTGAAGTCTATTTTCTTTAACTTAAGCTACACGCATATGCGAGAGTAAATCTTTGATGCAAGAATTGGCCCGTCAACTTGTGAAGGGGTGAAAGACAACAGTTCCTTTCTCCTGCCCGCATTCAGATGTCTTCAGGCTTGCTCTCTCCTTTCTGTCTTCCACCTCGACATGGTTGAAGCTTCACGACCAACAGCACTCTTTCTTCTTTCTCCCTCCTCGGAAACAGAGTTACCAACAGTGGAATTTTCGTTACATTAAGTCTCACTTTCAAACCAATTCGAGGGCAAAAAATCGGATTTTGTTTATTGGAATTGTCTATTAAATGTTTTGTCAATTATTTATTGAGAAGTATGGACCTTTGAGTTATTATTCTTAATTAAATGTTCAAACAGTTTCATCTCTTATATCATTAGAATTTTACGTTGATGTAACAACTAATCTCGGAAAATATGAGGAAAGTTCCAGGAATTTTCCGAGATTAGTTGTCACATCAACAACACTGGGGAAGTTCTCCGGTAGTGCTTTATGATTTTAATCGTACAGAAGTGCTGAGATTTCGTTTGAACTTATTCCGGAAACATGTCAGCTTCAGGGTGTTCTTCTACCCCGAGGACAGCAACGTTCATCCGTTTTCCAGTGGTTTTCTTCGCCGTAGAAAGCGCTTTGCGCAGCGCGAATATGATTTTAGAAATAGCTTACTGTCCTAGTACGTAGACGTACCTTGGAGACTTTTTTTGACGCGTACTTAATACTTACTAAACACTAAATAAAACGCGATCTACATACCATGAAAAATTAAAGCTAGTTTAAAAATAGGGCCTGTAATATATTTAGGCTAACAGTATCCATTTTTTTCAACAAAGTAATACATCACAATTTTGATATAGCGCTATTTTTATATCGATCAATTCATAAGAGCTTCAAAACATTTGCTGAAGAGAACAGAAACATTTTGGTTAAAATTTCAGTATTGTTTGATATATTTTTCTTTTACTCTGATACATTAGCAACTTTATTGTAAAAAATCAGTTACAAACTGAGTATGACCACGTGGAGGACAATAAACTAATTTACTCAACAAATCAACTATCATGTTCAAGTTGAAATATGTAAGAAAAAATAAATTACAGTTTAGTCTACAAAGAAGGTCATACTAAATATTACATTTTTAAAACTCTAATTCAATAAATATTTTTTAGTGTTGGTAACATTGTTCTGAATACGGAGACTACACTCTTCCGTTCGTAGCTCTTAGGAACGGAGTCAGACGACGGCGACATACCTCTCTTCCGCTCTCTTCTCTTGACAGCGGAGACAAGTCTCGACCTGGAAGTGACGTGCCTCGCGCTGTTTCCACGTTTCCGGAAACCCCCTTGGCTCTGATGCGAAGACCTTGATCGATATGTCTCGTACGCCGCCGTCGCTACCACTTCCACTCGAAGAAATCTCCAAGTTTTGCTTAGATCCGCGAGCGGACTCGCGTTCAAACGTTCGACGGGTCTAGTGCCGCGGAAGGAGAAAAGCATCTGTTACACGGCGCAAAACGCCCACTCCGAAACGAGTCCTCTGCTGAACGAATCAAAGGGACGAATGGTGTAATTAATGAGGAAATAGGTAATGAAATATCAACAAGAACGGAAATCAAAGTTTGTAGAAGGCGCCGCCTTTCCAGAGTATTCGACGCAGGCGTAGGGAAAGAGGCAAGCGCTTTTTCATGTCTGGGGGTTTCTACTCGAGGCGAAGCATTTCGTCAATGAGTCCGTTTACCATCTTATTTTGGAAGTTGAAATTGTGTTTTACTTCTCAGGCGTGGATATTCGACGAGGCTGTTAGTTGTTTGTGCTTTGTTTGAGTGTATGCGGAAGACGGCTCTTGCTGTAAATAAGGCTGGGATTAAGTTCCAGTATAATTTATTTACGTCAGACAAGGGTTATATATCCAAGTCTAATTCTGTTGGTTTTTCTTCTTTGAGTTTACGAAATTTTAGACGTTTCTTCGATAAGTATGAAACAGACACCACGAAACCATCTTTATACATCATAAGGAAATGTTCTTATCTCCTTCAAGAACTGTTGTTGATTTGGAAATGAAATCTTTTTTACTATTTGTGACTGCAAAAAGCATGACAGTTCATTTTTACTAAAAAAAACTATACGAGTCTCTCTGCTGTTTGTGTCCATTTTCGACATTCGAGGAGGACATAACGAGGAATTCGAAGAGGGATGCGTTCTATCTTCCCGTGTGTCTGTTGACAGGTGCACGATAAAAATAAGGCGAGTTATACAAGACGTAACCAGAAGACAATGGATGTGTTATGTAATACAAAGTGGGAGAAGGTCCTTGATGTTTTCGTTTTCTGCACTCAGTACGACATGAATATTTAAGGCTACGTGGACGTCTGTTCTTCGTCACTGCAACTTCACGTAACCTATCGCTCTGACTCCAGTAATAGTCTCGTCGTTAAGGAAGAACAGGTGTTCACGCAAATCATCAAACGTGCTATGAATTTGCTTGTTTCCATGAAATGTTTAGTATTGTGTAGGATGTAACAATCAGTACGTGACAGATGAATTTTCACAATGATACAATCAAAATTGGAATTAATATTTCAGAGAGATTTGGAAATTTCTATAATGTACTATAGAGAAAAGAGTAGTCTAACTAAATTAACAGTTAATAAAATGTACGTAAATGTTGACATATAAATCCCTAAAATGAAAGAATGACGGGTCTTCTCACTTCGAATCCTCCAAAGAACTTGCTTGCAATTGGGAATGTCTGAATAAATTATCATTTTATTTTATTAGTAAATAAGTACCTCATCTCAGATTCAACTTCATGCTGAAGTACATATTCAAATTATCTCAAATTCCTAATTTCATTTCCATTTGAATGATTAATTCTGGAGCAATTAGACTCTGACACCTAAGGACATGGCTGATTCCAACTAATTTAACTTCTCCCAGTTGGGAGCTCTATCGTCCTTTCTGTTTGTACGCCGAGTGCGCTTCTCAACGTCTCTCTCAGACAATTTATTCCTTTCTCCATAAGCTCGTGAGCTGTCAAGACTGCCGAATACTGGTGAGGAGAGCGCGGAACTCTGTAATTATCACAGCGTTAGCCTTCATACTTCACTGGCGAGGAGGCACGAGATGAATGCGAGATATGTTATGCCAATCATTAATCTTGGAAATGCGACGAAGGAAAGAATTAATTGTCAACTCAGGGTTTGTCATTGGGTTTGTGCGAACTAAACTTAACTCATTGTGTACATGTCCTTCGTTTGATCCTTTATCTTCAGTTAAGATCTTTATTAACCTGATTTTAATTAATTATGATGATACGAGCTGATTACCCGGCGTTGCTCAGGATTTTCTTAGATCAATCTTCCTTTACATTGAAAGAATAAATTCAATCAGTATTGAAAGATTGAAATAACTTTCATTACTGATTAAAAAACATACGTACAGCATACTAATTTTACAATATCAGGATAATACAAATTTAACACAAAACTTGATTGTACACACCATTTTCACCTCCATCAACAAAAATAAATAAACCCTTGGATGAAACCATCCCTAAGCAAGCAACGTAAAGTCCGCGAGAATTCAGTTGAAACGCCAGAAAATTGCCTAGCGCGCACCACTTCACTCTTAGGAGAGCTATGTGTATTTAACCCTCATATATGTGCTGAACTTGTATTTATAGGGTATAATGCCACTGTTTATCTGAAATATATGGATTAAACACGTCTTTTTCGATTAAACATTTTTATGACCCTTTCTTCCCACCACGTATGGAGGTTCCAGGGCTTTTTACCTCCCCCCTCTTAACCCAAATAGTAGCACAACTCTGACATGACATCGGAAGTGTTTCTATTCATCTCAGAATCTCAGGTAACACGAACCCACTCGCCAGGAACCGCGCACGCCGAATTTTCGCTTCTAAGGCAAGACCCAACGGCGGAAGCGCAGCTGCACAATTTCATTAAAACGATTCAAAAATCTCAACTATTGGAACAACTTTTACAATTGAGACCTTTAATTCTTCATAAAAGCGCTCACTAAGTTTGATGATAATTGATTTTTTCTTCTGTACATGAAGTATTTTAACATTTCTATTTTGATAACTCATTTTCGGTAATTTAGATAACTCATTTTCCATAACTTTTGTAGATGTACGTATGCTGTCGCCGACTTTTGTGTAAAACTCTTTGAGGCAAACTATACTGTCATTCATAGTTGTCACCTATTTCTAAATATTTAAGTATCTATACTAGTAGCTGATATTTTTTCTCAACTTCAGCGACATTTATCGTTAAAAATTATTTTCTATCTTTTTTCGCGTATTTTAAAAATAAATAATAGTTTAAAAATAAAAATATATTTTCTTCTGAACATCTAGACTATACTTTTTCTACGTAATTCTGTCGTTATCGATTCAGTCTGAAAAGGTAGCTATGTCATGTGCATTTTATAAATATTTTATGTTGTAATGTATGATGAGGAATTTTATTTGTTTCTGGATAATTTTACGGGTTTCGAGATAATACTACGGGTACAACTATTTTGCCCACTTTAATTCACCTTTGTTATTTAACGTTGGTCTGACATGTGTAGCTACAGGTTGTAAAGTTTCGTGGCTGCATGTATTTTTTAATGTTAATATTATTAAAATATTCCACGTGATCAAGTCTTGTCGAGATAGGATGTTACTGGAATAAACGAAATCATATTCACAAATTGTAACCCGCACATTTTTTCGTAAATATATTTTAAAGTATTGGTATAGTATTAAAATATCTTACTATAAAATTACATTAAGAACAGTAACCATAAATAAATTTATTGTCAAAAAACAGTACAAACTGCGTATGACCACGTGGAGGAAAAAAACTAATTTACTCTCCGGAAGCAAGCAAGGGACCATCCCATCAATTCCGATCCAGGGCCCTAAGGCAGAGGCGGATTCAAAAAAATCAGCAAAAATTCCTAGATAAGATAAAAAGTTAGCTGCGAGTTATAATACTAATAGAATGTCAATATGTTTGTAATTTTAAGCAAAAAATTACATGTACAAGTTATTATCGAACTATAGATTATTCTGAGTATAGTGTTTAAAAACCATAAGAATTGAAATAACACTAAATTCACGATTTATTGTTACAATAAACACGGCCCTAGACAAAGCCTAGAGAACCTGTATAAGAAATCCGCCTCTACCAGAAGGAAAAACGGAGAAATACCCGGGCCAGGATAATTTTAAGATTAATTAACACGTGTGTGCAATGATAATTAGTTGGAATTATTTGAATTGCTTGCACTGACAATTTTGAGATTAAAAATTCTAATAAATCTATTAGTTCTTAAGAGAAATTGGTATCTTTTCATTTTGATTATTAACAATGGATTTTTAACTTTGCATGTAATCCACTTTTCATTTATTCTAGTCTATCATCAAAGTAGATAAGAGAGTAAGTGATCATGGAATGGAACATTGAGAGTCCGAACTTTCGGGTGGAAATTATTCAAACACTCCAAGAATTTTCCCAACTTTTTCCGACAATATTCTTCTTACAATGGCTAATTCTTGATTTCTACTCTCCTAGAATAACAAGGAGTTGTTCATGATCAGGGCATATGCTTATATTTTTTTCTTACTCTCTTAAACGCTAGAAATCGAGTTCTTAAGTAATTGATTTCTAGCATCTTTAACCTCGTGAGACCACTTGGCTTTAATTTAATAGTGCATGTAAATACATATTTTGGAAGATTTTTGTTTGCATTTATAGTGATATTTTGGAAGATTTGCATGTAAATGTATTCTAACTATCTAAATTTTAGGATAAATTACTGAAATCAATCAATATTTACGTTTAGTATGGAAATATGTATATACTGTATAAATGAGCTCAGTGGCAACTAACCCAATTTTCACTTTACTTTCTTAGTAATAAGTACATACATACGTAACTTGTTTTTGAAATTGCATATTTTTGTTTTTTAGTGCATTTAATTGGGTACTTGTGCTTGTTATAAGTGAATGTTTCGAACTTTTTTAGCGTATATTTTCTGAGTTTTTTTTAGCATATCGATGCGAGTGATACAGTTTTATCCATTCAATCCCCTGACAAATGATCCATTTTTTTTTTGAAAGAGCAACAATGGATATTCATAGTGAAATAACGCAGCATCACTTACCAAGTACCAGGTTCTGTTCAGATAGAGACGCAGCGCTGCCGGTACACCGCCAGATTCCACGACGCCAGAGCAGAGCACGTGACCACACATTCCACCGCAACCCTTGGGTTCCACTGGGGAGTCTCCGTCGCTGTCTATTCTGCCGCGCTCCCACCGCGTAGGATCTGCACTGTCCTCTAACTGGCCAAAGGAGACGATTAATTCACCATATATTCTCACCTGAATCTCTCATTCTAATAATTGTACAGGAGCAAGAATTGTGCGAGTTTGACGGACATGGTTTTGCAGAAATCAGTTTAGAGTGTTAATTCAACCTAGAATTTCCACTCTATAAGTTTATCACTAATGCATTAAAATATTAATTTATTCGATTAAAAGAATAGTAAAATCTTGTTTTACCAGTTACAACAATTATACGAATTGTGTGTACTAATATAGAAATGTATATTACGTTTCTCATTCTGATTTTTTGTTTTCTTTTCTGCTCTTCCTTGGAAATATGAGACAAAACACATGATAAGAAGCTGAAGCTTAGTTCTGCGCTCACGTCAATATTTTAGTTCTTTGTACAAATAATTTTTACAATTATATGATCGAATGAATGAAAGTAGTACTGAAATAACTCGCAAAAAATCCACTTTCTTTTTTCTGCTGGAGAAGAGGCAAAATCAAGATGATGTCAATAATATGTAGTAATTTAAAATTATGATTACTTATTCGGCTATAATTGTTCCACTGTTATATTTTTCAAAATTATTTAGTATTTTCATACGCATTATGTATGGATTATTCGAATTAATCCAGAACAGGGGATAAAAATCTAATGATTTGTTTTTATCTCGTTTTTTGTCATTTATTTCACATTTAACTAATGTGAAACTATTGGACAGATAAGTAGGAGATAATTCGATGAATACTTTCAACTTTTAAATAGTATTTTTCACTATTACCTACGTGTAATTTTCTATAAAAGTGTGTACGATCTTTCTTAAATGTTAAGTACTTGTTTCTTATCCCCTAACACCAAGTAGGCTGACCACTCAACCCTCAATTATTTCAAGTCAGCTTCGAAAACATGTACAGAATATCGAATCTCAAACGTTATTACAATGTACGTCATTTAAAACTAGTGATGTCAAGTGCAATTATTTCATAGTGCCTGGAATATATTTTTTCACAAATTAATTATTATTAATTATTAATTTATTATGAATTAATGTTATCTGCATTTACACAATCATTACGACAATAGAAAACGATTTTGTCACATATGCTTCAACTCGCGGTGAATTAGAAACGCGAAGAAATAAGAAGGCTTAGTGTTATTATTGTTTGCTTCTTTAAGTATTTATAATGATCCAAATGATGTTTCGTTTTCCAATAAAAAATCAGTCAATTAAAATATTTCTTGTTATGAGATGATTCGTATTAACATAATGGGGAGGAATATTTTGGAAACATTTTATTGATAATCTTAAATTTGACATTGTGATGAAATTTATATTGACTTCAATTCAAGATTGACTCCCATTCTGAGAAATTGGCGGGTATCCCCAAATTTTAAAGTGGAAATAGCTCCTACCTCTGGAGTGTCGTCATTGTACTCCGGTTGCAATGCAAACAGCAGTCGGATGCCGAGCATAACCGCGATGACGCTACTGGCTCCGAACATAGCGAGACACAGCCAGCGCTGACGAGGGCCTGACGACTCATACTCTGCCTGCGGGCGAATAATGTATGTCATTAGCTCATTTTAGTAAATAAATTAATGAAAGCTCTGTTAGACTGAATAAAATTGAATTTCTTTCTAATTTTTACGTTGATCAATAATGGAGTAGAGTATGGAGTAGAAAATGAAGTTGCATTTAAACTTAGTAATTAACTAGTAATAAGTATTAACTAGAAATGTTTTTATACTGCATATCTTGCTGTTTTTATAATATATCAAGTTTTGGATCCTAAATTAAAGCTTTAATTCTTCAATAAATGAGAAAATTAAAAAACTTTATTTTAACTATTGATAGTAAATAAAAACTCAAAAACGCAGTTACAGACTGCGTATGACCACTTAGAGGACAATATACTAATTTACTCTCAGGAAGCAAGCAATGGACACCCCATCAATTCCGATCAAGGGGCCTAAGGCAGAGGTGGATTTAATATTTCAGCACACTCCCAAGACAAGAATAAAAGTAGTTTTGTACGTGTTAATATATTAACAGAATACCAACAAATTTGTATTTATTTAAAAAAAAAATTATTTCACAAGTACGTATTATTATAATCTATAGATTATTCGGAAAATAGTGTTTATAAATGGTAACTATTAAAATAACTGTAAACTCGAGATATTTTATTACAATAGACTAGAGTGTGGCGGCCTCGCCACGAGGAAGCGCTCGGTCGGGCTGCCAGGCGAGGGCGCACCCCCATCCCCTGCCTTTCATTTAACGGGACCAGGGGCATGGCTTTGTTCGCCTGCCTGGAACGCGGTGCCGCCAGTTGAGTTGGTTCCGAGGAGGCATGCTGGACGCATCGACGTGTACTCTTATCGAATAAAGTAAATGTACAATGCACCAAGTGTATTATTTCGGGGGGAAATAGGGTACCCCTAGACACAGTGTGCCGATCCCTATAAGAGCTTAGAGAATATGTGAAACAAATCTCTACCCGAAGGAGAACCGGAGAAAAACCCGGACCAGGATTATAAAGTACTACACTGTGATAATTGTAAAACTTTCTGGGGACCTATCGTTAGTTGCGCAACTATTTATTTATAAGGTAACTTGATTAATGTGTCATTAAAGGTGTTCTAAACTTTGAAATTATTTCCCCAAACAGTGAAGACAATGTTAACACAAATTCTCTGGACTGCAAGAAAAATGAGCGTTATTATTTTGTGAATTAGGACTTGAAGTAAACTTCAGAATGGTGGAACAAATCAGAATGGTGGAACTTCAGAATGGTCTTTATATTAATAGATTTTTCGATAAAAGTATAAATATGAATTATAAAAGCTCAAAGCTAATTTTAAGCAGCTTAATATGTAATTCAATTTTGTTTAAAAAAATATATCCTTTAGTTTCATTTCATCAATATAAGAAAAATGAACACAAAATGAACAACTCTAATCAATTTTTCCCCATCATATGTCACAACAAAATACTTTGTAATGTAAAAATTTGCTCCAAACATAAAACTAGCATAACTATTAATACATGTAAAATTAGTTTGCTGTATAGGGTCAGTTAATATCTGGTTTAGGTATCGTGGTATTTAACAGAAGTTTGTTAGATCCTTGAGAGATAAATAACCCAATAAAATTACTGACGAAAGAGTCAGTAACTTTGTGATAGTTAATTATTATAATAAATAATTACTAAGTTTTCTATCATTAATACATTTTTCATAAAAAAGTTAACGTGAATTGGTAAAAAAAATCGAGTACAAAATTTGAACTATTGAACTCAATGCAACATTAACTCAACACAACTCAAGCAAATTCGCTGTTTTTGTGAAAAACTTAATAGTGTTAGAAATATATGTAATGTTGTTTTATTATAATAATAATGTTTATTGTATACCTCCAAAAGAATGAAACAAATTACAGTAATAGTCGTCTCATTTAACATTTCACTGACCAAAGGGAAGAGTTATTTTAAATGTGTTTGAATAAGATTTCATCAAGTTTGGACGGCTGTGTGGAGAAGGATGAAAACAATATAATGTCAAGTTACTCTCTTATCCAAGGATTCTGAGAGTCAAGGTGTCTTGACAAACACAAAAAGTGTTAAGCTTATCTAATTGTGTCGATCGATTCAGTGTTTGTTTGCAACAGTCAAAGTCTGCTTCAAAGGACGTAGTCGTAGACTGAGGATTGAATTAGTGCAACTTAGAAGCATTTAGGCATCAGGTGGGAATATTACAAAACGTGGGTGAACGTTTCATAAAATGAGTAGTCAGTGGAAGACTTCTTTCACTTTGTAGTACCACGTTCTGAATTATTCAATTTTATAAGAAATGATCAATAAAGAGTGTTCGTAAAATTTAAGCAAAAATGTTTAGACTCGCTAAACTATGTGTGTGACGGAAAATGAAAGTTTGTAACGGAAAACGTTCACACATACATATTTTAAAAGTTCAATAATGGATTTTAGCGCCACAATTACAAACGAAAATATATTTTGACAAAATCCGATGTTTGAAGTAATTCTCTGGAATATTAAAATTAAAGAACTCTGTCCTTATGGGAAGTACTGTATGAGAGCATGCACGATTATAGAGTACGTAGGAATAAGAAAGATAAGATAGTAATATGAATAATTAGTTTAGGCATTAATATAATGTATTTTTGAAGGAGAGCCGTAATTCGTCATTTCCATAACTATACAGAATATTTATAATTAAAGTTGCAATTTGAGAAAACTCATTACCTGGGGCGGAGGAGATTGCGCTGTACCTAATATTGTAAAAAGAAGTAATGCATGAAGTTTTAAAATGTAATTGATCGTTTCTAAAACATGTTACAAACCATATTCAGTCTGACGTTAATTATTATATTATTATTATTATATTCGTTACCAGATGGTACAATACCAGTATAGAAACGTTGTAAACATTTAAATTGATTGTTATGATTATGTGAAGTGCATTCCTATTTGAGAATTTTGAAACTGTCTACTTAATTCGACCTTATTGATAACTATTGATCTACATGCAGACAGTATGAACAATCTATAGTTCTTACGAGATGTGAGGATGTTCATACGTTATCACTGTGCCATGGCAATCACCAATAATTACTAATGCAATATGAGTTTCTACACACTTATTGCGTCTATCCTCGAAAATTCCTATCGTTAGACAGAGTCAATGGTGTTTTTCAACTAATTATAGGGACTTCTTGTGAAGTGAGAAATATTTCTTTCTGTGCTTGACCGACCTAAGTGAGGTTATCAGGTGCGGTTTCCTTCATCCACTGCAGACAAATGTATGTTCGGTACCATAAGTTCCCTGGCAACTCAATATATTTCCTTCCCAAATTCCCTTTCCCAAGTCAGGTAGAGGAGCAGGCCTGAGCACCTTCACATATTACACCTCAAGGCCTGAGCACCGTCAGAAGATATTAAATAAAAATATAATTCAAGAGTTGTATCATGTTTTTTGTAACGATTTCGAAAAAAAAAATTCTCGTAATAGAGAGTATAAGGAATCAACGAATCTCAAAAACGTTTGTCACTATGATGCTCAGAACTAGTAAACAGTGTTATGAATTTCGGAATTTCGTTGTAAGTTCAAAAGTACTGTAGCCAGGAAGCAGTTCACAAAAATGTTTTTACATGGCTCCATGTGCATGTCCGCACATTTCCAATTCTCGAATGTGAAAAATCTTAATTGACTTTTGATTAATTTTACTGTTTATTTTATTTTAGATTATATTAATGTAACAATTTAAGTGTTTTAACTTGTATTTAGAGACCCATGCGCCCCTTGCAGAAAGAGACTCGGGGTGGACCGGCCCCTCCACCCCCGCCTTGGTACGCTACTGTGCCATGCATTTGTTTTGCATGCAACTGATTTGAAGTGAAAGGAGGGAAGGAATTTACAATTCTGCAAACAACAAAAAGAGTAGAGGCCAAAGGAACATATAGTAAACTTGATGTTGGTCATTAAGTTGAAGAAAGGGAAACGTGTGAAAGACATTCAGTCTGCAATGTTCCAAGTTATCTCATTAGTTAAGTCAATTACGACCGAAAAGAAGGTTCTACATGCTATGATTCCTAGTTTGCCTGAGGAAATGAATGAAGGCAGCTCTGCAATGAAAAACTGGTTCATATCACAACAAAAACGATACTTCTCTCCTTGCAGATATGGTTTTGGTTTTCTTTTCCACTTTAATTTTATAGATATGATGTAACTTTCATGTGACACTTGTTACATTTGTTAGTTAACATTTGTTCTTTTCTTTAAGTTTTGAAGAATAAATAAATAAAAATGTGTAATATAAATAATTTTTTATAACTTTGTGTTCAGAAATTTGGCACTTCGCACTCTCTACTGTCACTTTCTACTTTCTTCTATTACTACTACTTTCACTTTACATAATTATTATCCAATTATTCATTCATTCATTCGAGCTCGTAAATTCACTTATATAAGTTTTCGTAGTATACTCTAAAGAATGATGTATGTTTATGTGGATTATCTCTGTAATTAATTGGCTGTGGCACGGGTTTTTCATAGTTTTTCCTTTGGCAACTTTGGTCGGAAATGAAGAGATGGTCTTTTGTATGTTCCAGGGAATGTTGCAACTAACTAAGTCTTACTCTGAAGAGAATGGGAGTGTAAGAAGCTTATTAGAGAATCTCCGCGGGGTCACACGAATTTTTAACAGCTTTTTGTGCCATTGTATTCTTGACTTAATAGATTGCAACATAACAAATAGCACATTGCAAAGTGACACAAATAAATGAGAAAGAAATAAGTTTGCTTCAGTTTGCTAACAATTTTTAACTTTTTCAACAGGTCAAGCTGGAGATGCAATGTTAGCTCCGAAACTTCCTTTTAATGATGTTCCATTACCTGTGAATGATTTTCATTTCCATACTCCATTTAGGCCTACGTCTCGCAGAATATGCTAAATTAATTTTATGCAGTTATATTTTCAATAAACATTTGAATAATAGGAAGTATTCCAAATGACATAAATATTTATATTTTGGATCAAAGCTTTAAGTACATTACATATTTTTAAAGGTAAACTAGTGGTGCATAACCATTGCACATAATTTCTCATATACATTTCTCAGTCTGAACTAGAGAGCGGCATTAAAGCATTCTATTAGGAGAGGGATGGTTTTCACATGTTACTCTATATTTTGATCGTCTTCATTTTACCCAATTTAAAAAGTTTATTAAATAAATATTTTACTACCATTTATATAAAATAACCTCTAATATACAAATTCCGTTTCTTCTTTGCTGGGGGAGAAAAGATCAGCAATAAATCTAAAGATAAATAGGATATTATTAACACGAGAACAAAGCCAGCAGACCATATATATTCTTATATAATTTAATTAGGAACTAAAGAGTTATTTATTTTTGCAATGTGAAATTTCAAAATTATATTAATAAACACTAATCCTATCTATTAATTATTTCGGTTAAATAGTTGATACTGTTTGTTTTATTTACTTCCTGTTATTTCGTAACGTTCCTTATATATTTCGTCAAAGAATTCTGTAGTATTAAAATATATTTTTAACAATACTATTTTTAACGATTGAAAATGCTATAAAGCATTGAATTAGAAATATCACGAAAAATAACAAAGATTTATCAAACATTACCTTCAAAACAAAAAAAGCACGTAGCCAAGTTAATTCATAAAAGAATAAGAAATAAAATAAAAAAACCTCACGCATCAAATGATATACACAAACATTAAATATGATACACAGCATGCACGAATTAACAAGAAAAGCCGGAAAAGGAGCAGTGGACACATCTGATACATAAGCTTATACAGCAGTACATATATATATATATATATATATATATATATATATATATATATATATATATATATATATATATATATATATATATATATATANATAAAGTAATGAAATATAACAAATATTTTCGTCGGACTCAGAGCCAATAATTCAACTTCTTAGTGTCTTTTATTAGAGATTTGAAAGTAAAATAAATATTCAGAATATTAATTTACTCTACCTCTGCTTCATCCATGCTAAATATTCAAGGTTCTTGAAATAGGAAACAAATGCGTGAATGTAGCAGACAGAAATTATTTTACTGCGTCTATACCAAACTTTCAAACGAAATACCATTAATGCGGATGTAATTCACACTAAATGTACTTTACGTACAGAAAATTTAAGCAAAATCATTGGACCAGTTATTGAAAAATATTCAAAAATGTAGTTTTATCTTCATGTGAAGTGCCCTTTATGTTCAAGTAAAAAAGAAAATTGAATGCACGTGCATATGTCAGAAGTAAATTCTACCCTAAAGACGAAAAATGAAAACAAAATACTTTTCTATTCGGTCAGGAGTGCTGCGCACAAACGGACGGACGTCCAGCCAAAAGCCACTTTTTAGGAATCAGGGGTCTCCAAAACGGATATTTCCGCAAAAATCTCGTTTTCGATTTTTTTTCACGATTACAATACTTTCTATATACTACGTATATGAGAAAGTAAACTGTGTGCCTGTCGTACATAAGTAAATTGAGTGCATCCATCAACAATTTTTTTATATTTTCTCTTGGACCATTAGAAAATAAAATTTTAGATCTCAAGAAGAGAACAGGAAAAAAATAAATATTTTCTCTGCAATATTAAAAAACAAAAGAGATTTAGAAAATATCTCACTCTTTCCTTATTGTGTCAGAAAAAATATATTAAACAATTGCAAATTATAATGCACGCCATAAAATCCGATTCAATTTAATAGTAGTTCATTTAATCAGTTTACACGATTTGATACGCTGTAAAAGAAAATTTATTTTTTTCAAAACTCTTTATTTTATCCTGTGAAATATTTGATATAAATGGCTCATCTTGGAACCTTGATCTACAGTACTTTCATGAAAAATTGTGCATCTGTTTCCCTTTTCTAATAGCTATGTAACCATAAGGTATGTAACTACGTGTAGGGTACACGGAAAAAATATGTACATATATATGTCTGAAAGTAAAATTAAAATATTAAAAGAAAAATTTCATATTATTTGTTACGTTTTCAAAATATGTTTATGATGTCGAAAATATTTCCAAAATATAATATTTTATAAAGATATGCCAGAAAATTCTTTTTATTAGACTTGCTTTTAGTAATCCGTTCCGAATTATTTTTATAATTAAATTTGTGAATATATAAATTTTGAGTACGTTTTTTAGTTTGTAATTTCTCCGTTGGTACATTAAATTGTACTACTGGTTAAGACTTTTCTCACTACCATTAGCATTTCCCGGTGTGCTTTACTGCGTTTTTCCCCAGATTCTCCTCTTCATGCAAATATAATATACGATTATCAATTTTATTTATACCTGTCATTGCTATGAATAATTTAATAATTCAATTATTTCATACAGGCAGATTTTATAGGTAAAATTTTACATACACTGCATCGTAGTTGTATTGCAGTTTTGCGAATTAAACTTATTTCTATTTTTACTGAAAAATTGTTACCAATTGTTCATTTTTTGGAAAAAGAATTATTTTGGTTAATAATCATTAGGTATAAATTTTAGGTTTAAAAATAACTTTAATGAAGTTCTATTTTCCTGCTTTGGAATTTTCTGCTTTTATAACATTATTTGTTTGCGTGTTGTCGTTCTTCCCAACTATTTTGTAATATTGAAAAATCGTTTATTGTAATTCTGATTTTGTTGTAAAATTCTTTTATTTTGAAATTTCGTTATTTTTATTCCAAAATTTAAATTATTTAAGAATGAAAATTATTTGAAATGTTTGATCAAATTAAAATGTTCCATTCTTTTAGAGTGTGGCGAAATACGAGAACCATTATATGACAAATTCGTTGATTCACTATTGAACCTTTGTTAGATATTTATGAGATATTATTAAACACTTGTGCCATAGTGAATAATTCATGAATATTCTCATACATAATTCAAATATCGTTAGTGCGTGTTTATTTGTTACTTCCTTTCTTCACAACTGAAATAGACGAGTAATATATTTGCATTGTCGTTGCAAACGATGTGAAGACAACAATGAACGAACAAATCTGCCAACTCAGTCCCATCACCATAAACTAGGAAAGCTTCGCTAAGGTGGAAAAGGTTTCTATTTTCGACATCCCCTACCTTGGACGCTGCATCTGGCCACGCACTCCTACACGCGTGTTTCTCTCTGCGCATGTGTCTTTTAGCCGCCGCCTCCGCCGCCCTCTTCTCCGCCGCGCGCTTCTTGGCCGCCCGCGCGTCTTCCTTCGTCGTCGTCGTCGTCGTCGGGAGCTCGTCCATTGCTCTACTCCGCTTCACTCCGCACCGCACCGCAACCGCCCGGCCACACCTTGGTGCCTTCAGCCGCCGTCGTCGCCTGAGCACATGAGGGCGCGAGTGCGCTCTACGCGCCGTCCCCGCGCTTATACGTGCCCCTCTCTCAGCCCCCTCCCCGCTCCTACGTCACCGACGACAAACATTCCGCCACCGACGACACCGCTCCCGTCCACGTTATCTACGTCTCACGTCGTTCTCTTCTACACATCTGATTCGTCTCGCGTCTTGACAACTACCACGCTCAGATCTCAAAATTGTCATTTCCCACGTTCTCATTTTTTTTCTACTTCGCTAGATATGTTTCGCACCCTGTGACGTTGGACCGCTTCCTATTATACTCTTATATTTCCGGAGATGTTCCACGCCTTCTCTTCTACGACCCATCCGGGTCCTATCGCCCTCCTAGATCCCTATTCCTTGTGCGTCGCTTTCATCGCCACCCCGCTCGGCGCTTCACCCTCGTCACTTCCCTCGCTTGCCCTGAACTCCCCTCCGTGCTGTCGTCGCTTGTGTGCTAGAGAAGCGTTATCGCTGTGCTGATAACGAGTGCTTTCCTGCTCCCTCTCTTTCTGCCACCCCCTCCTCAGACACAGACCGCTTCGGTACTGGCGTCTTCGAGGCGCCAGATTTGTTCTGCGCAGTGTGTGCGATCCGTAAGCTCAAAACATAAATCTAGTAAATGCAGAAATTATTTGTTTTTTGATCCTTGTTTCCTTAATTAATTTTTTATGTTCCTGAAATATAAAAATTTTCCGATAATGTTATTGTAAGGCATTAAGTCAAGCCTGTAATGAAAAAAAATGAATTCGCCGCAGTAAATGTAGACTTGGAATATGCGCCAGCCAGTTATAATATATTAATGATGTAATTATTATTATTATTATTATTGTTGTTAAAGTCTGATAAGAAGTTCTCCACCAACGGACAAAATTTCAGAAGATAATTTTAAAATTTCAAAATAGATGAATGGTCACCACCTAAAAAATGCGACAAGCAACTTAGTTTCAGATAAGCAATAACCCCAGCAACTGAGTAAAGAAGTGCTGTTCTCTTACCTATGTAATTGATTAAATTATTGATATTTCTGATGTACAAATCAGTAAGAAACCAGTAATTATGGTCGTAAAATATTACTATTTTCCCTAGGAGTCTTTTGTTATTGTAACTATGTTCTGTGAATTGTACGACATGTCTTCCAATCTCTTACTCGAAGACCGGTTCAATGTAAAATGCTAGTTAAAATTAGGTAATATTGAGTGAAAATATTTTTCACCTTTTCATATTTGCAGTAATTGAAGACATATATCATTTTGTACCCAAGAGCAGCTTTTTATTTTTAAATTAGGTTATTGAGAAATTCGTGTGATACACTAGTCGTAAGAGAGAAATATGGTGTGAAAAATAATATCAATGAAGTTTCTTGAATTTTCTAGTTTATATTTTAATTTTCGACGTACATAACTGATGATGGTGACAACCGAAACGTTTCGTCCAATTTATACGTAATTTTTGCTGTAATATATATAGTGCGAAGTAATCATCCACAATTTATTAGATATCATTGACATTACAGCATGTATTTTATACTATTTATTTGCTCGAAGTATGTTTGTAATACCAAAATATAAATATTTCTTCGAAGAAAATATGGATGATTTTTACTATTCTGTTCACAACACATCTAATTTTTAATAAAAATTGATAAACATAATTATAAAGAAACAGAGCGCGTAAATATTCCAGTCAATGTGAGAAATTAACATAAGTTTAAATATAATACAAAAATTAGAAAAACAGAAATAAAATTTTTACAAATAATTTACGACCGACTGATTAATTAAGAAAGGAAGTTCTAGCTGATGATGATCTTCTGTAGTCTGTTTTTAAATAGAAAAAAAGAATCGAACAATTATGAAATGAAATTTAATAAGACTTGAGATATTTACCATTCATTTTTTGAGATATTAAGAATGTTTTTAATGAAATATAAGAATAAGCGACAATATTTCACCATCAGAATTGCGGAAGAAAATGTGAGATGATAATGGACTTGAATTTATAAATTTAATGTGAAGTGAGATGGACCACTGTGAGACGCCACAGTTCGTAAAACGCACTAGCTGCTCATGAGCTTCCTACTTCGTGAATTCGAGGAATCTGAGGACTAGAAGAGCACAGAGATGTATGATCGAAGTCAGGGACCGTGATGGGTCTCCTTAAGGACGAGCGTTAGGAATCACCTGGATTTTTCGGTAGAGTATCCAAAACGTTACTGGTCTTATTTAACTGGCAGAACAGAACATAACTATTATTGTGATTCTAGATGATTGGTCATAACTAAATAAATAAATAAACAAACAAACTTTATTGTCAAAAGAGCCGTTACAAACTGTGTATGACCACGTGGAGGACAATAAACTAATTTACTCTCCGGAAACAAGCAAGGGACCCTCCCATCAATTCCGATAAAGGACCCTAAGGCAGAGGCGGATTTAACATTTCAACATACTCAACGATAAAAAATTGTTCGACTCGTGTTATAGTATTGACAAATACCAACAAATATTGTATTTAATAAAACATATAAAAGTCATTTCACAAGAACGAATTATTATCAAGCTATACATCATTCGGAAAGTATTTGTTGATAATTCGTAACTATTAAAAAACACTAAATTCTCTAATAATTATATCAATTGATGACGTCTCTAGGCAAGAACCTACCGAGTCTTTATTAAAAAAAACCGCCTCTGACCGAAGGAAAACCGCAGAAAAAATCCGGGCCAGGATGTGGCTACAGAATTAATGTACACAACCGTGCCAGGGTTGAGTACATACACAACTAAATTTATATGAATAATAAGCCATAATACTAGCATGCAGGAAAATAGTTTTGAAAAAGTTGTCAGATATTTTGAAAGTACTACAACAATGGCCAGATAAAGTACAAGACAGTTTTAATTTTTCATTCCTTTATAGGGTAAAACACTGGTGCAGATAGAAGCTTTCGACTGCGGATTCAATTTAATAATATGTTTTATATTTTTTGGCAGGGAATTATAAAGAACGATTCCCGAATGATACGGTCCTTTTTGGCGAATGGCGAATGGCGATTGACACACTCGCACGATGAATATTATTCCTATTGTTTGTTTTCGTGAACAAAACTGTTTTGTATGAAACAAGGGTGGTGCTTCAGTAATTTGGTTTTAACACGACAATTTCATAAATATAAATGCAGGGAAATGTTAAAATATTTAATTCCTTGAATAAAAGTTTACAAGAGATTCGTGGGTGAGATTTAAAAATTATCCGAACAATCTTCTTTTGAATTCTTAAAGTTTGGACGCTCTGCTCGGAATTGCCTCAGAAAATTTCACCGTATCGTAAATGGGAGTAAACATTTGCAAAATATACGCAACGGGTAATATGTGGACTAACAGTATTCACTAAGATTAGTAATGTGTAACACAATTTTCTTAATTTGGAATTAAGGTTGTCAACGTCACAATTCCATTTGCGATTGTCTTGAATATGAATACCTAAAAACTAAGTAACAGTTTTTAATTGTGTTCCGTTTAAAGAACGAGAAACCTGGGGTAAAGATTTTGTGGTATTATTGTGAAATGACACAGACACTGTTTTGTCTGTGTTTACAATGAGGCGATTTGCATGGAACCAAGTCAAGAGGTTAGACAAAACTTTTTGAGCATTTGCGTGTTTACACAGTATATTATTGTCATCGGAAAAATGAACCATTTTCCAATCTGATGGGGAAGAAGACAAGTCGTTCACATACAATAAAAAGAGTATAGAGTCGAGAATTGAATCTTGGGGAACAACACGAGTTACTGGCTTTGTTTCTGAAAGGCAATGGTGAAGTACTTTATTTTTAGTATATGATAATTCGACTTGTTGATAACTATCTTTTAAATAGGAAGTCAGCCACTGATGCCCAAGTCCACGAATACCAAAATATTGTAATTTTGAAAGGAGAATTTCGTGATCAATGACATCGAATGCTTTAGATAAATCAAGAAAAACACCCTGAGGATTTTCTCCATTGTCAAGAGAAGTAGCAGCATCATTTAAGAAAGAAAATATGGCGCTGGTGGTGGAAAAGGATTTCCAAAATTCGTGTTGATCGTAAGAGAGAATGTTATTTTGGATAGAAAATCTAGAAGACGTTTATAGAACAATTTTTGAGAAAGTGGGTGATAGAGGTATTGGATGATAATCACCAACATTGTGTTTATTTTCTTTCTTGTATACAAAGTTCCCTTTAGCTCTCTTAAACATGTTAGGAAACATCCCTTCCGACAAAGAACCATTAAATATATTTATGAGTGAATTTAATATAACGTGGGACGAAAATTTTACAATAAATTGGGGTATATCATCTATGCCTGCTGAAAATTGTTTTTTACTGAACTGATTATTTTCATGATTTCACTGGCGTTAGTTTCGGAAGTGAACACAGAAGAGGCAAGTGGGTGGATATGATCGGAGGACATTGGTTTGGAGATATTGAATTAGTTATTTTACCTACTTCTGAGAAATGAGAATTAAACAAATTTTCGATGTTAAGTGAATTTGATGCGATTCTGCCATCGTCTAGTGGGGAAATGTTTTCTTCGCTATTTTCAAGTGACGTGCAATTTATAACAATATTCCACATTGTTTTGGTCCGGTTGTTTGATTTTAGTATCTGCCTGTCATGTTCCATAATTTTATCTGCATAGACTACTTTCCGGAGAATGGTCTTTTACTTACGGAAATAATCATGGAATTCGGGTGATTGGTTACAGAGTTTTGAAAGATAACATAAACGGCGTTTGTTTTTGGAAGAAATTCCTATCCCTTGGGTGATCCATCTATTGTATTTCTTTGTGTTAATTAATTTGCGTTTTATCGGAAAGCTACAGTTGTTTTACGAATGTTGAAGTAAATACATTGAATTTGTCGTCGGTGATTTGGTAATTGTAAACATCTTTCCAAGTTTATTCACGCAAATTATTTGTAAATATGGGTAAATTTGTGTCGTTAAACTGTCTAGAACACTTGTAAATTATTTTAAGTGGTTTCAGTTTATCTTCAATAGTCAACACTTGCGGAAGGTGATCGGTGTATCCGGCACAAAACACTTAAGAGGAATACGAGATTTCATTGTTGACGATAACCTGATCTAGCAATGTTTGAGATGAGCTGGAGAGGCGAGTGGGGTCGTTTATCGTAGTTATAAGGTTGAAGGAGTCGATAAGATTCTCGAATCGATTTATGTGTGAATTTGCGTAATCGGAAGCACTAAGGAAATCTATGTTGAAATCCCCACTTTTTGGATTTACGTGTAATACGTTTCAAAATAATCTCAAAATTCCGAATAAATATGTCATAATCTTATTTAGAAGGTCTATAAATACATAAGACAATAATACCTATGTCAGTCAAATTAACTGCCGAATATTCGAACACGCTATCAACGCAGAAGTTCTCGAAGTCTGACAAGAATCATAGAATCATAACTATTATTATGATTCTAGATGATTAGTCATTCGAAAAAGAATACAGTTATTATTAGTAACGTGCCATAAAAGTTGTCGACGTTTGAGAAATTTTTGTGTCTATCTTCAAGATTTTTTTTTCTGTAATGCTAAATACAGTATACGTCAAGGATACTACGACAGAAAATAAAAGAGCCCGATGGACTGTCGCAAGTAAGACATACTTTCATTTGAGTCGATTTTAATGACAATAAAGATACATAAAATAGTTCAATAACAAATAATTTTGGCTTTTGAACTATTATTGATTCTCTCTGAATGAAAAAATTATGCGATACGTGATGCAGTGCTCTTGTGCACTTAAGAACATTTACTTCCCTTGTATACTGAAGAACATTTACATTAGATGGAAATTGGGTCATCAATTATCAAGAGAAATGAGCATCAGACACTTCCACTCCAATAAAATCAATTGTTCAATACGTGTTTCGGATCCCAGTTAGAAATACGTATGTTGACGTAATGTCTGCGAGATGAACAATTTGAGAATAATTGTTCTAGTCAGTAGATAAAGCCAAACTGTTAATAAGGGTAAATCTAAAATTTATCAAATCCGAATTTTATATTTTCATTTTAAAAAATCTCTGAAACATTTACAGTTTATAAAATAAATTGAAGGTATTATTACATTACATTAAACATTTTTGGTGACATGTTTTGATGCACGTTTCCCCTGGCAATGTTTGAGGATCACTGGGTTAATGGAAGAATGCGATGAAGAGAAAGTAAAATATTCTTTCTCAAAAATCAACAATGAAATGGAATTTAGCAGCAAACTGCTTGATATAATGTTTATTTCATTGAATACTATATACTTTTTAAAAAGTTCCATGCATTGATATTTTATGAATCAAATTGGGAGAACTATTTCTCGAGAACGATTCTTAAGAGATTTGTCATAGGTTTCCTGTATATTATCACTGTTTTGAATAATAAGTTTAAAGTAAAAAAATTTACATTTGTTTTATAGATAATGTAATTTAAATGCTGATTGTTACGCTTTTACTCCCAAAACTCTCTTCAAATATCACGGATCAGGAGGTGATGTGGTTCCCAATTTAATTTTCTACAAATAAGTTGTATGAGTTTTCTCTATTTTGTTATGGCAAAGCGTTCATCGTTAATCATTATATGTATTATGAATACCGGTAAATTTTAGATTAAACATTTTTAAAATAAGAGAATATTCGATCATAGCTCTGAAAACAAGTATTCCGTATATTTCAGGTAATTGAGACAGTTTTTTGTTTCTAAAAGTTGTTGAATCACGAGTGAATTATTATATTTAATCTTGTAAACATCGATTTCTAGCAATGCTTTATAAACTATTTATTCGTCCTAATGGATGGTTTCATCGTGATAAGGATTATTGATTTCACCTGTGAATAAAGCACCGCATTAAATAGCGTGTGCGCCCGTTTATTTATACGCCAATTACACGAAATCGTGGAAGTAAATGGTAATAACATACTATTACTCTCACTGGCCATTACGGCTCTTGACGCTAAGAACCCTTAAAGTACAATACAACACAAGAGTGAGTCGCAGTTGGATAACTCATCATATCCGTTGAAGCTCATATGCTTGCGTACGAAGCATATATATAGGTGGCTAGAAAAAACACTTAACACAATGAGCACAGAGCTGATGCCATTATAGTGGTTCTTAACGGGCCTCCATTTTATTAGGGAAAGTTTCAAAATACAGACCATTTTACCGATGGTGGATGGAAATGAGGGTTTTATGGTCCTTTTAATGCGTGGGAAGGTGAAAGCTTACAGAGCGGCAAAAAATTAAATAATGTATACGCGACTAAAAGTGAAACGGCACATGAGTTGTGTAAATTACATTAAATTACGTTAATGAATATACTTTTAATGAAATACTATCATATTTCTCATTTACAGTAAATTTATTTTTTACCTATCTATTTAAAGGAATTTAATTTCACATCTCAACAGAATTGAATTATGGTACATTTTTCTAGCGCACATTTTTTACTTTTTAAATGTATGATTAGAATATTACCTCTATTTTTTGAGGCAAATGTGAGAACATTTAATGAATTCCGTAATATACGTGGAAAACACGCTTAAGAGGTGTATTAAAATGTTCGAATTTTTATTTCCTGTAATATAAATTTATTTCCTGATGTATGTCACGATCATTTTAGATATTAAATAATAGTTACCCTTGTTTAACCTTTTAATGAGAATTTTATGTTCATTTTACACATGATGGGAGCACCTGTTTCTGCGTCACTGCTTTGACGAATACGTTGTACTACACTCCAGTGCGTAGCACCAGCATGGAACGCGGACTTCAAATACAGCTCGGTGACGCATATCAGCTTAAATAATTTTTCCTGCCGTGCTCTGACGTGTCAAGCTGTACCGTTCATCGCATATATCACGCAGACGTGCACGTTTTGCACATCCTTTCATTTGAATTCATTCCACCTCTATCCACAGTCAACAGTCCTGCCTTTACCTCTAACTTCACCATATATTTATCTTTACTCACACGTATACAAAATCTCAACGTCTCGAGTTTTCATCACTGACAACCTTTGCAACACCACCGAGCAAAATCTTAACTCTTCTTCGTTAGAGTTCTTTCATCCACGCCACCAAGTTAGAAAAATTCTTTTTTTATTAAAATACAAATAACTAATTTTTTACTTTTCCTTTTTAAAAAATATTTCAACGTTTCCGTAACGAATTCAACAAAAGCAAACTCAACGATTATTTTAAGGATGATGCTAACCTTGGCTTGCAATACGTGTCAGGAGAATATCTTTAACCCTTTAGTTGAAATTATGATACTCTGTTTCTTCGGTTCTTCCGTTTCCTCATTCTTGCTGCGGTTGCTCTTTCTTTCTAGTTCTCTTCCATCTAACATCGCAACCAGTGTCGCAAAATCTTACCTGTTATTAGCTTCGAGTCTGTGAAAGCAAGACGCGTTATTAACTGGGAAATGGCTCTGCAGCTTGAAGTGGGGAAATGAATTCGGAAAGGTGACTCGAAATAGGTAATTTCGTACTGCAAGGCAGATACGGCTGCATGGCTCAGAGATAAATATAAGTCACTGGAGGGTCATTACAAAGAACAAGATTCTGATAAGACTCCTATGTGATTTATTGTGGCTTACCTACGTTGTATTTAATTGTTCGTGTACTTGAAATATTACATCTCGTAAAGACTGTCAAGGAAATCTGAGTGTGTCATATTTTTCGGAAGAATTTTATCACCCTATTGAAATTAATTGCGTTTATTTGTAGGCAGGAATGTTGACTATATTCCATGTAGTCAATTGTGTTCGAATGTATTTCAAATATGTGGTCAAATGCTTTCTTTAACATCTATTTGTTGACATTGTAGCATTCGTGATAAAAAAGTGATTGTATCTATGTTATCGTCCAGAGTGTGGGAAATGGATAACATCCCAATATGGAATGTACATGAGAACCATTATCGGTGTTTCTAAAAACGCATTTACCGATAAGACTCCACATTAACTTCCACGCCCAGATTTACTTCAAGGGAAATATATAATTACATCTCAGATAAAAAACTCTGTTCTTAGAATGGTTTAGAATTTCCTATGTTTATCACTTTTCGAAGTTATACTACTCGTCAACGAGCTGCAATGTTCGCTGATAGCATTTGAAACAGTTTGTGGCAATCACAATTTTTAGCGAGAGAAGGAAATACTCCGAGATATCTACACTTTCATTACGGCGCCTCTCGTGAAACATAAAAACGAAAACAACCTTCTCTCGATCCTCGTTCTTCTCCTCCCTCTTCCTATCGAGGCGTCATTATCCGTAGAAAATAAACCCCTTCGTCCGGTCCATACGTTCTTCTTTCCGAGGCTCGCAGAGGTCGACGTGCATTTCGAGGTCGAACGCGTTCCAGATGGCGATTAGCGCGGTGAGGAAGAGCGGAGGGCGCCTTGAAAAACGAGCCCGAAAACAGGGCATTCCGGACGCGATTCTGCGGAAATTAAATCGTCCAGTAAATCGGGGCTACCGTCGCCGTGCTCACCGGCGTGGCGGCCCAAAGGGGTGGAGGATGAGAAAGCCACCGGAGGATGTGCCTCCGAGGGGCAGCACGACACTACAGAAAGGGAAGAGAGGTGGAAATAGAAGTGAGAAATAGAAATGAGGTGGCAAACAGAAATCGGTGGGAAGTGAGACCCGAGGTTGGGGAGTGAAGGCGAAGTATGTGGTGATCGGGGTGAGATTTGCGGGAGAATGAACTCCGCTTTCCATTACCTTGCTTCCTGACCATTGTCCTCGAAGACCTCCAATATTACTGTCTCCCCACTACTCTGCTTTCTGTCGTTTCCTGTAATTTTCGCCTGCAGTCATTTTCCGATGTAGGATGTCGGGCGACTATTACTGTCCCGCACTATCCGTTCCACCTTTCGTGATTTTCGCTCAGACTTGTGAGGCCCCTGATGTCTCATTTACTATCCTTATCTCTCTCATATATCACAATCCAAGCATATTTTTCGATATGCCTTAATCGCTGACAATAATCCCGCTACTGGCTTCAATAACGTCGCTCCTTTTCTTTTTCATTTCAACAGAAGCATTGTCCCTCCTCGAAAGTCATCCCCGACGGCCCTGTCCTCTCATTTCCTCTTACCCTTACCCGTTGCACGTACGCCATCCCTGCTGCGGTGTCTGGCCGCGCATACCCCGCGCCCGTCGGCAACCCCGGCGCTTACGAGACGCCTAATTGAGTCGCGTCGCGCCATCGGTTGTGGATAATTTGTAACCGGTTACAGGAGGTCCCGGGTGACATTTCGCTTCGTGTTGTCGCGAACGCGGCCTTCTGGACGCTTCCCTTCCTTGTTGTTTCACCGTCCCCTTCCTGCCTTCCTTTCACCGCAACACCACCTCAGGGTGTACGAATCAGCAGCTTCATGCGCGCAATTATTCCCGAGCGTAATTTACTACGCGCAGGGATTGCGTGTTTCTGCCAGATAAGAGGCAGTGATTCGAATGATTCAAATTGATACTCTTAATATAAGGTGAATGTGATATTACAGCTCTCCATGGTTGAACTGATTTATTACAATTTTTGTTTATCCAATCCTCATAATTCTGCTTAAAAATTTGGGAAAATTTATGAGAAATGTGCGCAAAAGAGATGGTGCGTAAAATATGATTTTCACATTTAGTGATACCATTGCTAACGAATTGAATTGGAATTTTATTTATCAAATATATCAAAGAAAATTGATTAATTCAGATTAAAATAGAATAGTGTTTAAAAATATTCGTGAAATGTTCCATTTATTAATTTATTTCCGCTATATGTTTACAAGATGCTATTTTGCTACTGCGCAGTAAACTGTGCTTATTTCCTTTTGAAACATGTTAATGAACAATTTTTATATTTCGTAACTTTTAAGGTATTTGAAATTCGCCAAAAAGAGAGAGAAGAAGTAACTGACGAATATGAAAGTCGTATAATTATTTTTAATGAGATTCCTACTTGTACTTTTGATACTTTACAAAGTATTAAGTACCAGTGTAAAAATATAACGATTGAATGTTTTCTTGATTGTTATCAGTAATTCATGTTTATGATTTTAGTGATTTGCAGTCGTAAAATCTATTAGTTTATGTATCCTTACGCAGTATCGGTTAATTCGAATGGTATCGGCTTCAGATTTTGTATCCTCGAGGTAACATGTGTCAATATTTGTATGCAAACAATGCTGGGATAATCGAGGACTTTACGGAAGTCTATTTGGAATGTTAAATTAGCTCTATTTCGTTATATGAAGGAGAGTTTACGTTGACATTCAGTATCGGAGACAGACAACTCTTATTATCTATGTTCCTGCAAAATCTGGAGGAAAATCAATATTGCTAAAATTACATCTAAAGCTAACGAAGTAAAAGAGCTTTATACTTTTTCTCAAAATAAATATTGAAATCAGTAATAAAAAAGTTCTTGTCTTTTAAAGGGTTGTCATCACGAAGCGTTTTGGAGTGGCTTATAAATCTTCATTTAAGTGGCTAATCCACACAAGAGCAGCTTTCTGAATTACGGATTAATCAAGAATCTATCAGTTATCTGAAAAGGTTCAGATATAGGTTGTTTCACTTTACATTTTTATGCTCTTTTATGCATTATCATTGGTGAATTACTGTGATTCAATAGGAAACACCGTGTGCAATCTCAATTCTTAACCCGTAAGTTGCCATAGGAAATGCATATTTTATTATCGTGATAGCCCTTACAGAGTGTTGGAAAAATCAGAAAATAAAGTTAAAGAAGCAGTGCAATTTGCAACGACGAGGTTAACATGAAATTGAATATTATAATTAATATTCCATTTATTTTTATAAACAATTAGCTATAAATAAAGACAAATAACAAATCCCTCACTCTGACCTCCAGAACAGAAACGTCGCTCGATCCAGACCCGGGGTTCAGCTCGACGCCACCTACAACTAAGAGCATTCAAATAATACTTAAACTTAATAAATACTGCGCAAGGCAAGTGCCTGCGCATGGTCCTCGTCCGCCCTTCGGGTGAGGACCTCCTACCCAACGGCCGATGGCCGCACGCCACTGCTCCGCCGACACCATGCTGCAAGTTTTCTTGTTTCTTTTTTTTCTTTTTTTCTCTTCTTTTTGTACCACCGTTTCACGCAACATGCACCGCCGCAGGATCAGGTATTCGCGGGAGGAAGCGAGCTGTCGACGAGCCGAAACACTGATACCAGGAGGTAGCCGGCTTCCCCCTGTACTGTGAAATTTCACCGTAATTGTTAAGCTCAATATGAAAAATATATAATGAACACTATTAAATACTAAAAATAAAAAAGTAGTTTTTTCAAAACATGATAGTTATAAAATAATTGTTAAGCTCAATATGAAAAATATATAATGAACACTATTAAATACTAAAAATAAAAAAGTAGTTTTTTCAAAACATGATAGTTATAAAATAATTGTTAAGCTCAATATGAAAAATATATAATGAACACTATTAAATACTAAAAATAAAAAAGTAGTTTTTTCAAAACATGATAGTTATAAAATAATTGTTAAGCTCAATATGAAAAATATATAATGAACACTATTAAATACTAAAAATAAAAAAGTAGTTTTTTCAAAACATGATAGTTATAAAATAATTGTTAAGCTCAATATGAAAAATATATAATGAACACTATTAAATACTAAAAATAAAAAAGTAGTTTTTTCAAAACATGATAGTTATAAAATAATTGTTAAGCTCAATATGAAAAATATATAATGAACACTATTAAATACTAAAAATAAAAAAGTAGTTTTTTCAAAACATGATAGTTATAAAATAATTGTTAAGCTCAATATGAAAAATATATAATGAACACTATTAAATACTAAAAATAAAAAAGTAGTTTTTTCAAAACATGATAGTTATAAAATAAGATTTGGAAATGAAAGATTCTTTTTACTGTGAGTTTCATCCATATTTTTTAAATTCTAGTTGAGATTCATTGTTAATAGATTACTCACAAAAAATAAATGAAACCTTAAGATATGAAAGGAGGTTGCTGCTGTCAGCATCATTAAATTCTTGGCTATCTGATTGTCACAGCTTTATTGATCTTCATCGAATTCATTATTTTGATTGTAATTCATTTCATAGGAGTACGGCTGATATCGAGCTAGAGAAAACTCATACAACAAAGTTCTGTTATTTTCTGTTGTTTATTTACAAAAAGGCATGATAAGCTGTTTGAAAGTGAAGTGATAAAAGTCTTACACGACTTGCGCGTTGAAACAAGAAAAATATTAATATTGCGAAAGTAAAAACTCTCGGTCCAAGTCTCGGTACGTTAAAATAAAATATCATGGGACCGAGCTACGCTTGGATTGATTTAATATAAAACTAATTTTCTGTAAATTTTTAATAAATGAATTTATAGAAAGTTTTTTTTTTAATTTATGGGTTAATTTAGTTTGTTAACTTAATGAAATTTATATTAAAAACAAATATTGTTATACATTTTTATCAGGTTATCACGGAGCAGCGCTCACACTACTGGGAAACTGGTCGTCTATCATTTCATATCTTCGATACCGAGTGTTGTGCATTGCTTCCGCGAAAAACATTCCACAGATCAATCAAATGTGGGTGAACGCCCAGCGAATCTCGGAAGGGAAGGAACCGTTCACAGACAAAAATCGATTTAAACTCACAATTATTTATCGTATAATAAATTTGAAAAACGAATTTTTACATGATTGACATTATGCTATTCGATTCCTAATATTAAAAAATCTGTATATTAAGTCTCGGAAAAATCCCTCCAGATAGCCGATTTAAACCTATAATTATTGCTAATATAATAAGAGGAAGAGATATGTAGCTCTCATCGTCGAATGATATCAAAATTTTAAAAAAATGCACATAGAAGATATTGTTTGAAAATGAAAAAAACTTATTCTTTAGTTTTTTAAACTTTACTATTTGGTTTATGGAAGGAAATTATATATTGCATTCTGAAAGTTTAAAATGATTCTTTGGGTGTGTTTAAAGCTAAACAGTTTTTCCGCAATACTCGCAGTCTCATAAAGAGCTATAGCGAATGCGGGTTCAAAAACGAGAACAAACGTTATTCGATGTACAGCTCAATTACGTTCACGACCAGGCCAGCCATGGCTGCCCACGGGAGTTGCTATTGCATTAGCGTTAATCCTTGATGCTATAATTAGCGCCAGTATAAGTGAATGTTGTTGTTTATCGTGGGGGCGAGCTATCGCGGGCTCTCCGCTGCAACAACAGAGCATTATCTTGGCTGGACACGCTTGGCGTAAAGTCAACATCGACGGCGACGCGTCGCTTTCGACGACGGCAAAGGGCGTCTGTGAAGGTGGCGGAGGCGGCGTCGACGACGCCACTGTCAGACTGAGGAGCTCCCCCTAAACTCCTTTCCCGACCCTGCAGACAAACCACCCTTCGTCCCTTAGTCCATTGATCGCTATCTGTGAGCTCAATATTGTCTATTTCGCGCGGGTGCGGGATTTTCGGCGAGAAGGATATTGGTCTTTTCGTGATCTTGTTTCACGTTCGACACGGTGAAGTGGAAGAATTTAGGAGAATGAAGAATGAGTCAAAATATTTCGTGAATTATTAATGGGAATTTTAAAACATTTCTCGTTGCGTTTTAAGTAAATTATGACAAAGATTTGCTTGAATATAATAAAAGATAACGTAATAACTCAGCCTTATTTCTTTTGATTTTGAATTATCAATATAATACTTTAAAATTTCCAATTAAATAATAAATCGAAACTTACTTTTTGTTTAAACAAGTTTGTTTAATAAAACATAAATAAAACTTTTCCTAAATGTGGTAATGCGAATGTTTGATTTATTTGATCGCTAATTTTCGACAATTAGAAGTAAAATAATATTAAATGAAAAGTAATGAAAGTTATTTTATATTTGAAAATTTCTTGAAACTTATAAAATTCTCTAAAAATGTTATGTCTAATAAGATAATACATTTGTTCCTTTATATAAATATATATTAAAAAATTTTATTTGCGAATCTGTTATGATGCCAATATTTCAATTTTTTCGTTCAATCATAATTTTTATCACAGTACCACGTCTACAAATACAAAACAATTCCTCCTTGATGTAATATTTTCTTACAAATTTCTTGTGGAAGGACAAAAAGACAAAATTACACCACAGTCTTGAAGTGTCGATTTCATTTTACATCCACATATAGAATAGTTTAGTGCCTACACATATTGGCAACTGCAAAGCAACTTTATTATTTTACTGATGCATTGTGTGTGGAGTTTATAAAAGGTTTAGAGCAACATCAAACTTGTTTTCGTATAAAATACTGTTTGACAGCGAAAGAAATATAGCGAATAAAACCATATATCAGATTATTTTTCTCATATATACACTTAAAGATACAACATGAAAAATATTTTTCGGTTTGCATTTTATGAATGTATAATTCCTTATTGTCCAAAATTATATCGATTTTCACGTGGTGCAATATTATTTAGTTATTCACCGCTGTGTGGAAGGCTCATATTTTTTTCTTTCTTTTCTGTTTTCCTGGGTTTTCTATTTTTCCCGTCAAAAAAAAATATTTGCTCTATTTCGCAATTGTGTAATTTGATCATAAAAATTGTGTGAAGTGTTAAGTCAAACTTTTTGGTATGTTTAGCTAAACTATTTTGCAATTAAATATTTCGACACAGTTGTACCTAAAAATATTGACGAATTCTACCTAAACATATGACAAAACAAACAATACGTTTCGAAATGGAAGTATTGAAATGGAAAACCATATGTCACATAAGTTAAAAAAGAATATTTGTTTATTAACTTCATTAATGGTTTTCATGTCGTTTTGCAACGGATACACGAATTTGACTCGATGTTTGAACATGGAGAGTATATTTGTTCTTGTTGCTTCATAACGAGGTATAGTAGTAAATGGAGGTGTAATTGCGGATTGACAAGAGTGAGTCGTCGCAATTTTTGGTTCATTAAATACAAAAAATGTTCAGTCCCTAAGATGAACCCCTTTCAACTGACGCATTCTTTGTGTATCCTTTTTTGAATTTCAAAAAAAAATCTACCGAATCATTTCTGAAAAATGAAATAACTCTTTCAGTTCACGTTGTAGACTGATAGAATTTTCATGAATCAAATATATCTTAAATCGAAATAATTAAAAAATATTTTGGATATGTTATTTTTTTTTTGATTTTATACTTTATAATTTTGAATCATTGTTTAATAAATATCCTTAATATCCTATCTTGTAATTAAGAATCATTATTATTAACAACACTTACAAAGAAATTCGGATTGTATTAATGCGGAAGGTGTACTCCAATAGGGTGGGGAAGTGAAAGAGTAGGGAAAATATGTGCATGTAAAAAATATCTGTTATCAATCGAATTGAAGACGAAGACAACACAAACTATTCAGCTCATACTTCTGACTTTGACCATTCTCATCACTAATCTTTGGACTAATCAAAGATTGTAATAGGAATATGTATCTTACGAAACTATTTGTACTGAAATAGTATACAATATTCCCTCTAATATGATATTTTCCACAAAGTTATTTACATATTTAAAAGTCTTCGCTAAAATTCGAAAAATGTAAAACTTGGAAATCTCTTAGATTGCGGTGAACCTCACCGCCAGGTAACAGATTAATCATGTTACGTCGAATGAAAATGGTAGACGGGACCGG
>NNCF01125945.1:675380-760143 GCA_002313205.1 Laupala kohalensis
ACCTCAGAGGTCTTTGGGTTTCACAAGTTGAATGAGAATGATAGACGGACCCGAGAAGCGAACGGGATGGCGCAGTCGGTAAGCGCATGAGCGCGTAGAGCTCAAGGTCCCGGGTTCGAATCCCGGTCCCGTCTACCATTTTCATTCGACGTAACATGATTAATGTAAAACTTGCTTGAATTTTTTTTCTATTAATTAACTGTTAAATTCGAGTGTTAAAATACAAAAATTATTAAGTGTTGTGGTTGTACAAAAATTATAATTTTAACATTTAAATAGTGAGCATTTTTGGAAATTAGATATATCTCGTAATGACGTATTTTATTTCACGAGGAATAGTAGTAACATTGTTTTTTTTTCTTCAGCATAAACGATCGTACATAATAAAAAATGAACGGTAAGATAAGTATACTTTTTTGACTTGCACTTCTTATTAACGGACAAATCTTATGATTACATGGGTTTCCGTTATAGAAATTTTTTGCAATGATGTAAGTGTAACTGGACGTGACAAGTTCAGCAGCAGCACGACAAATGCACAAATAAAAATACAAAAATTCCCATACAAAACAAAAATAGATCACAAAATACACATATCAAGACAATGAACATTTTAGAATTTATAAACTTAAAAATTTCTATATTTTAGACTCAGCGCTCTCAGCCTGCTGATATTTGAGTACAGTGTGTATCCTGAGATGAAAGCGACCAGGTCACACCACCATCTGCAGCTTGTGCAGAGGTGAAGTAATTGGGGAGCTCTGGTTTTTGTGAACCCACAAGGAATTTTGTAGGAAATGTTTTATCTTAAATTTTTTCTGAAAGAAACTTATTTCCTCTGAATTATGAGAATTGGCTAATTTATGTTTCTAATTGCTTACAAACATTGAGGGATATTACTTGTGAATTATGATTGTTAATTAGATTTTACCATTTAGCAGTTTCGCAGGAAACTGATGTCACCTATGAAGCTAGAAATGGCACTCAAGTTAATATATTTTTAGTCAATTAAATATTCCTATCTAACATGTGGAGTGAACCTGTGAAGTGAACATTTGATTTCTCTTTTCGGTGTAATGTACAGTATAAAACAGTGAATTGAGAAAAGTTCAGAAGAAAAACCTTGTCTTCCCTACTAAGTAAGATTTTTTTTTTTAATTGGTACTTCACGGCTCGACGACATCGAGGTTATTAGAGCCCTAACATTTTTGTACAGGTAGGGAAAATATAAGATTCATGATTTTGTTGAGAATCTTTTGTTTTCATACTTTTTCGTGTTGTGAACATTCAAAATTAATACGTCTATTTTGAAGATTAATTTGCAGTGTACTTTTCTATAAATTTAAAATATACTTAGTTAAAATCCTTTTTCGTACACTTTATTCCATATATGTATACTTTTTTGAATTGCACTTCTTATTAGCGGACAAATATTATGATTACATGGGTTTCCGTTATAGAAACATTTTGCAATGATGTGAGTGTAACTGGACGTGATGAGTGAATCTCATTACTAATTTCCTTACTGGGACGTCACATATTTGCCTTGAAAGACTTGTTTGGTCCAAAATGATAAGATTTACAAAGACCTCGGTAGTTAATTTGCCCGGGAGATAACCTGTAGCGTTTCTGAGTTTCCTCATTTGACGGTGTAATTGTCTAACACACATGATTCAATTTTCACATCCCTTCATGTTTCCTCTGCGTCAACTTGCCACTCGCCGCGTCATAGCACCCAACTCCCTAAATCAATTGTCCGACTTCCCCTAACATCCCATCAATTCGCATACCGCGTTCATTCCCACGGCGTCCTTACCCTCCCTCCTGCAACATCCACCCTCCTTCTATTACCACTTCCCGAACAAGCAACATACATTAGCGGTGCATGTACGAGTGAGATGAAATGAAATTCTGCAATTTACTTTCGGCGAATCTTTTAATAAATCTAATTTTTAGTAGTTTTCTTCAGCCGCATAATAAGATGAGGACGTGCAGGACAAACGAATACATAAGTATCTCTTGTATTTGTGATAGCCCCTTCACCCACGAACGCAATATTACTTTAATGCGTCTTAATTTTATCATCAAGATAATTGTGTTTTGTATTAACAAATATTTTTCACAGATCTCTTAAAAATAAGTATTTGTATAAAGTCTGAAATTTCCCTTTACATTAATTATTGTGCAATTGAAATAAAGAAATGCTACACTAAGTATTAGACCGGGAGTGTATTTTTCAGTATACACGAAATATAATAAAACTCTACCGTCCGACTACATACGATCATCGTGTTATCTTTCAAAAATTGTAAAATAGACATCCTTTAAATCATATTCCACATAGTAGACCACTATAACTGGGAACACATTCTCCTCCCATTAACTACACCTACAATCTCTTGCCACCTTTGCCAGTCAGACATTACGGTGCGTAAATGAGTTTAAAGGGCTCAGTGCGGCTGTAACGATGCTCGCCCGGCAAGTAGAACAGGAAACGAAGATGCAGGCGAGAGAAGTAGTCGGATAATGAGACGCAGAGCGCCCGAACGTGTCTTGCGTTGTGATTCAGGGGAGCAACAGGCAGCACTTCGCCTTTTGCTTTCACATGTTGATCGTCTGGTTCATTTCAAAACAATTTTTACACCCACCTCAATTGACACCTTACTTTAAATGGTCGATATCTTTTAAATGAAAAAGACGTCACTACTCTGTCAGAAACGGCGGTAGCGCTTTTCGCAAGAATGAATGGGTGTTCAGAGGAAAAGGAAATATAACCACTTTCAAACTCTGGGTCGAATATTTCTGTTTTAATAGTGTCAGAAATGAATTAAATAGAAATTGTACACATTAGACGTTCGTCGTGTAGTCAGTTTTTTTCTCGATAATGGTTTGTTTTTTTTTGTTAAACACATGTCATTCTTGTCTTGGATTTTGTGCACAGTCAATATATCAAAACTATCTTCTATCCAACTCAGTGGTAATAAAAGATGAGATGTTTTATTCTCCATCTTTGTGTTATGCAAATAATTAGTACTTATGTCGTCACTTTAACGATAAGGTGTTGGTTATTTTTGCATTTCATAATATTATTAAATTAATTTACACTCAATCAAGTGAAAAGAGTTCACTGAAATACAAATCTCCCAGAAAAATTGACGACACAATATCTAAATTTAATTAATATTTGAATTTAATTTAACATAAAATCTAAAGGAAGCCTTAACAGCCGATTTATATCAAGAAATTGTAAATTATGCGATTATAAAGAATCGAAGTAGTCAGAAAATTATTAGTGAAAGAGACTATTTAAAATACCAGTTCACCTGACCCAAAATATTTATTTACATCGAGTAGAAGTGGATCTTCTAATTCAGTCAGTTTGCGTGTATTTGGAGGCCAGTAGACCATCGAAAAAAAGATTTTTTTCTTTAATCCAACATTTTCTGCGAGTAAATATCCTTAACCTAGTTTATTTGGAGGACATATTTTTCTAATAGCTGCTATTCTTAAGTACATAATCTTTTATCCACACTTTTACGACTATAAGGAAATTAATCAAAATAGTGACGTAATTTCCATTCCAAGATTCAAATATCAACGGATCAATCTCTCAAACTTTGGTTCGCCAATTGACCACAATACACAATGAGAGCATTGGCTTTCGCGACCGTAGTCACATGAGTCTTAGCTGTCCGGGAACCACCGCATCAAGATGTTGAAAGTCGACGTTTTTGCCAACTTGTTGTGGTCTTCTTCTGAGTATTAATGCTTTGGCCGTTATACTCCAGTTTCTTATGGTCCGGAGTGAAAGGTGTGATCTGCCCTCCGGAGCGTTTGTTTGACAGCATTTTTCAGTCTGCACGTCTGTGCGTGCTCCTCTGTCTTGATTTACAATTCTAGACTGTTGCAAGGTAGGTGGACTTTAGAGAAGCAGGCGTCATTCTTGGTGCTCCGTCGCAAGGATGCGCTGTGAGCCAGAGTCAACGGCGGCGGTGCGACACCAGTGATTACAAGTGCAAATGCTTTGTGCTTTTTGGATAAAAAAAGGTCCGATGATGAAAAGATGAAAAAGATGACCAAAGACGACAGGGTCCGAAAATGAAGTTCTAAAATAGTAGACTTCGAGAGGGGTGAATGTTTTAATATGTTGCTTGGGAAGAATATTTTTTCTTGTGATAGATCCCTACCGAGATGATGCATGTAGCATTGGAAGAGTGGAGAAGAAGATGGATGATTGAAATCTAGGTCTATGAATCAGATGGTAGAAGGTCAAGTTTCGTTATTTGTCGCAGCTCGTGATTTGTTGTCCCCCGCGACGGTTTAACTACCTTCCTTAGCACTCGATTTTCTGGCACATGAAGGTGGTGGAGATTCAAATGGGATGAAGTTGCCCACGTCCCACATGGGTATATCACTAAGCTGCGGATACATGCTTTATATATTGTTATTTTAGTTTTTAGATCGATTTGTCTGTTGGTTAAAATCGGAGCAAATTGAGCGATTCTGCTGTTTAATCTTTTTCTGACTTCGCAAACATGCGTTTTCCAGGTAAGGCGGCGGTCCATGTGGATACCAAGGTACTTAACAAACTCTACCTAATGGATATCTGCTCCTCCGATCTTGGGAGTTGGAATACTTTTGAGTTTTCTATTCCTGCGGAGTTTCTTTGAAAATTGTTTTGCTTGACATTTTAAATTATTTATAATGAGTCTGTTTATTTTACTCCATTGTTCAAGTCGATTCGTGGCGTGTTGAAGTCTTCTGCCCTGCCGTCGTTCCGTTTCACAGATGACCTATTACACCTGCACAATTCTGTGCTCATCGTTTTTGGTTGTACATAGTGTTTTATTTGATGCCGAACTATTAGAGAAGCTCGCGCCGAAAGGTGTCCGCCGCTGGGCGACGACTTCCTTAGGGCGCTGGGAGAATCAGTTCCGGCGTGCACATGCGTGCGTGAACGCAATGTGTGCAATTGACAGTTTTATTTGTAAGTTCCTTTACCGATTGAACTTTAGAGTTAAAACTGAAGAGAGAGGAAAAAGCAAGAAAAGAAAGAAAAAAACTAATTTCCCCCCTTTTTTCTCCTGTGGAGGCAGTTTGCTGAGAGAAGGTACATGATTAATAGTGATACAGATTTTAAAAAGGATGAGATAGATTTGTGAAGTGAATGAGATAGAGAAACGAAAATTGGGGGCAGTTTGTTCAGGTGAGTTTCCTGGGTGGCATATTTAAGATGTCAGTTGGAAACAAATTTTGTCCCTGTGGTGTAGGGCTGTTGAGATGATGGGTATTTTATTAAAAAGGTTGTTGAGTGAGGGTTCAGAGAAGATTTGTATGATACGATTTCGGGCTATCTCATAAATATAGAAGATATTGGGTCCAGCTACCTGTCTCAATTCGATGTTAGTTGTGTCCCACGGTGGTTTTAAAGCCATGCATCCTTCTTCTGCCCTGATTGCGCTCGGGGACGTATAGGAGCTGGGGTACTGGGAATCGAACGTAATGGGAGAGGGAGTTTTGAATTGGAGACTGATCAAAACACTGAACCTCATGGAAGGTTGTTTTGGCGGGATGATGGAACCGGACGTGATAGCATATTCCTGTCCAAGTTGAGAGTGTGAAGATGAATGGAGAAGCCTATTTCAAGTTCGTCTGATTCAGATCTCATTCAGGTGCGTGGGAGTGGCTTGGGCGGATTGCTCCGTGTCACTCCGCTCCGAGTTCAAATTCGACCGTGTAGAGCGCTGCCTGCTCTGTTTACTCACTGCCGTCGGGTGTTTTGACTCATTTTGAGTGTACATTTGCGTGTTGCGGGTATGTGTATAGATTCGTGTTTATTCGCGATTCCGCGCACACCGATCGTGTGTTGCGGAACGGTATTTTTCTTTTCTTGACAGGCGCTGCGTATTGAAGTGCCCAACTTTGTGTGTTGTGGTTGGTGTTTTCTGGCGCCGCCAGGCGCAAATGACAATTCTTTGAACTTATGTTCACAAGTGTGTTTACTTCTGTGTGACTTAATTTTTAAAAAATTTTCAATGAACTAAAACTAAAAATGTTGAACCACGCACCATGCGCGTAAAATCTTCCCGACCATGTGCAACTGTTTGTGATACTTCTAAACACATTTCGCCAGTTCAAGCTGCAACTCGTCAAGAACTCAGGAATAACCTTTTTCTTGTACGTCGTGGAATTGCCAAAGAACACTTTGCAGTAACGGGAACGGCATTTGTCCGCAAACTCCCTGGAAAGTCTCCAGCGCCCATCGTCCCTCGTGTGGCCTCCGGATACGTGGCAGTGTCCTCGTCGGAAGACTTTCCACAATGTCTCCCAACGCCGCTGTGGCTGCCTGTGTGTCCAATGCGCTACCTATGTACTGCTACCAACGCCGTTGATGCCGCTATTGCCACATCACACGGTGAGTCTGACCCTGACATTTCGTTAAGTGACTATGAGATGCCAATTGCTGTTTCATCTGATATCGACATGGATGGGTTTTGAATCAGCCAAAAAAAAAAATTCTGCCCCAGCCCCTCCAGGGAGGAACATTGAATCTCGCTGAAGAACAAATTCCATCCCTTTACTCCCACTGAATCAGTACCCCGGTCCCTTCCTCTTCCACCAACTCGGAAACAGCTGCTAGCGCAAAACGGTCTGCGGAAAAAATCCCCGTTACATTAACAACCTCACAGTCTCCAAACTCAAACTTAGATACCACACAAAATCCAAGGTCCTCAGTATCAGCGTTCACCTCTCGTGGAAGACGTTTAGGTAGAAAATGTCATCGATGCGGTAGAACTTATAAAAGTTCTGCAAAATGTGTCCCAAATGCCCCTAACAGGGAGAAATACCCAACATTATCTTTAGGGTAAAATACTTTAACGAACTTGAATCGGTAGTTAACCGGTTAAGGGAACTCAATACAGAGGACCCTGACACCAGTTTCTTTTGTCACCGTGTCACCTCAGAGAAACTGAGCGCAACGAATGATCATCAGAAGACTTCAACACCGAGCAAACATCTCTGAACTCAAACATGAATTAGAAGGGCTGGGCTTTGTGATATTAATTATCGCCGATATCCAAAAGATGGTTGACAATGTACGTTTACATCTCGGCCTCTAATAATTGAGATAAGCCAATCAATCGTCGCAGCCTTCACATCAAATGTTCGCTACCAGTCACATCTACGGGTACATATTGAGGAACCACTGTCCAGAGAGTTGATTGCCCACTGTAATCGTTGCCAGGGTTTGGTGCACACCAGTAATTACTGCGAAAGGGCAACCACCTGCCATTTATGTGCGGGAGGACACAGGTTCGAGGAGTGCACGAGACCCGATTCACCAACATGTGCAAACTGCGCTGACTCCAACATCGCCACTTGGTCGGGATGCCTAGCATTCATTGCTCTAAAGCATTGTAGGCATAACATCCTTTCACGTGCAAGAGAAGCTCGGACAACTACATTAGATTCAAAACATACTTTAGCTAATGCCCGCAGGGCCGTAGCTCCCGCACCCGCCCCCTAACATTATAGTACGCGGCTGCTCTACGGGAAAATGGCTCGTCACCCCTCGACAATTTCCCCCTCTCTGCAACCTCTCCACCTGAAGAACATAATTTTCAAAGCTAACACAAATAATGCAGTCACTCAAATCATTAGACATCACCAACCTCATTCAAACTTCAAATCCATCATCACCATCCTTAAAAGTCCCGATCCCCTCTTATCTATAGCCTTCCAAATTCTTGAAATCCTTGAGCCGTTGTTCTAAAATTGCCTTCCCAAAATAACAAAATCTTCATATTCTCCTGGAATTGTCGAGGAGGTGTATGTCAGAAAACGTCCAGCATGAGGCAATTTGTGACGGATTATGTTTTCCTATTGCAAGAAATCTAACTTAGCTGAGTTAGTCGCTTGTCATTGCCTGGATTTCATGTGTATCGAAATGATCGCTCTACACCCCCTGGATAGTCCTCCCGCGGTGGTTCTGCAATAGCAATCCGGAAAATCGTGCCTCACACTAGCAACACTCAACTAAAATCACTCCAAGCGACAATAATTGAAATCGGTGCCGCCTCTGGTCCAATCATCCTAGCGTCCGCCATTAACAGATCCGCCCACGATAATTCGTTAGACACCGCCGACCTAGTCATCCTATGTGCCCTTGGACCAACCGTTATCACCTCTGGAGACGTAAACTCCAAACATCCAGCCTGGCGTTCGGAATGATGTCGGAAAAAGTCTCCTGACTTACCTTGACCAAAATCCGTCTCCTCTACTCCCCTCACCAACTGGATATACCCATCTCATAGACGACGTTCCCCACGACATTCTCGACATTGCCCTTCACAGCAACTCCATTTCCATAACCAATACTAATCTTGTGTACGAACACATTTCTTCCCATCAACTTTTCATCCTACATCGGTTCATTCCCCCTATATTTCCAACCTCTTCCAACCACAAAAACTGACTGGCGAAGTTTCATAGCTCGGATAAGCAAGAAAATACATCCTGATCTCCCCCTCCAATCGAATGTTAAAATAGATTCAGCCATAGACCTTCTAACTTTTCACATCACCTCCGCCTTTCAACTTCACAGCACCATCAACCCAACACCTCACCCATTAAAAACCATGCCCCAACATATCATCGCCCTCATCAGGGAACGCCATAATGCCCAACGACGCTTCTACAGGACCCGCTACCCTGACGACAAAAATATATTCCTGAGACTTCTACAAATCCTCCACAAAATATGACAACCCAACAAACTCAAAACTGGCAGAACTTCATCTCTAAATTCAACATCCAAACTTCCAACGATCTTTGGAAAATTCTAAAACTTCTCCGCAACCCAGCCATGACTAACGGCTCACTGAAATGTCCGACCACAACTACCTAAACATATGATTCCAACCAGAAATCCGAAATCTTTGCAACCGTCCTGGCTACACGCTTCTACTACCCGATATTAGCACACGTCACCTCCGGCATGACTTTCGCCACCACACCTCACTGAAGAAGAAACGTCCTGGACCATCACCTTATCGGAGGTCAAAGAAATATTAAAAGCAATCCACACCGAAAAATCGGGAGGACCGGTCATGGTAAGAGGAGACCAACTTCGTCAACTACCGAGAAACGCCATCGTCCTTTTAACTAACATCTTCAACAGATGCATAACCCTAAGATATTTCTCAACCCCTTGGAAAATGGCCCATATTCCCAAACTGGGGAAAGACCTCCGTCAACCCGAAAACTACCGTCCCATCTCTCTTCTTTCTCTCTTCGGAAAAATATTCGAACGAATTGTTCAAGCTCGTCTCTCAACCTATCTGGAATCCCATAACTCGTTCTCCTTCTTCCAATATGGCTTCATAAAGAACAAATCTGCCGCCCTCCAAACTCTCCGATTCGTTCAGGACGCTTCCCCCGTACTAGCAATGAACTTCTCCCTTGCAGCTATATGTTTTGACTTCTCATATGCTTTTGATACCGTTAATCATGATTGTCTCCTTGATAAAACATCCCGCCTTTTACCCCCAATATTCCAAAATTTCGTAAACAGTTACCTCCACAACGGAACCTTCCGTGTCAAATAGCAGAACTCCATATCTACAACACGACAAATCCGTGCCGGAGTACCAAACTCACTACAGCGCTGGAGTCACAACAAGGCCGAAAACTGAACCCAGTAAAATGCAGAGCCATATTATTGTCAGAGAAAAAATCTAGCATCTTTCAGATCCGCACATCACACTCCAAGGCTCTATCATATCCTGGAGAAAAACCATCAAGTAACTTGGCCTAAACATTGATACAAAATTGAAGTGGAATGCACACATTGCTAAGCTTCGTAAAAAATTAAAGCAACGCATAGCCCAACTGTCACCAATATTCGCAAGTTGATACGTGCAATTCAACATTAAGCTGAAACTATACAAGTCCTGCGTACGAAGCTTGGCACTGTATGTTTGTGAAACATGGGCGACTACGGCACCACGGTATCAAAAATTACTGCTATTAACAGAGAACCGGCTCTTACGCATGGCTGTAAAACCACCGTGGAGGACTGGAAACACAGTGATACGACAGGTAGGGAACATCGAATACATATCATGTATTCACGAAGAAAGAAAGAGGAATGTGGAAAAAACATTTCACAGCTCAGAAACAAAAGAATACTTCACCAACTATCTCAACCACCTCAGTAGAGACCCAGAAGCCCCATTTTGTCGCTCGTTCCTCTTCCCCAGCCACATCTTAAAACTTCCCGCCCCAACCTTCTAAAATATGCTAAACTTCACACACTTTAGGTTCTTCGAACACTCACCCACCCATCACAATTCTTATTAATTTCTCTATATCATCCCTTGCTGTCCTCTCATCTGTCACCTTTACCGCAAGCAGCTGACGCTCTAACGCAACACTGATAAGCATGGGCATCTCAAAAGAAATGTCGGATCAGGCTCACCCATCAAGGCGGTAAATGCCTTAAAGAAGCGGACATCCACCTTTGCAAAATTATAAGAGACGAGCATGAAAATAACATTCCAATCATGCAACTTAATTAACTCACGTCCAGATCTTGCAGGCTTAAGAGGAAAATATGTCAAAACGAAACAAAGGGAGTTCGTCTAAGTTCCAAGCCGTCCTTTCTGTAAATGTTATTCGGATGTCTCACTATGTTAATGACCTCTTTGAACAACCTTGGCCAACAGCGGTCCTTTCTCGCCAGGTTTCTTGTGTTGTCAAAATCGATGGCGTGACCAGATGTGATGGAGTACTCCAAAACTTCTGATATTCCGTGATTCTTTTTGTAGTGGTAGATATGCTCGCGTCTAGCAGTAGCTTCCACCGTACAAGGCTTCAATGATCAGATTGGACGCGTCCTCAAGAGAAGGAATTTGAAACATCAACAGCCACGTGAAAATTGCGACGTACCGGGACTTGAACACGGGATCTCCTGCTCTAGCCGCAGGTGTTCTATCCACTGCACCACCCACTTCGATTCCTAAAGTTCGTACGCAACTTCCACCTGACCTGAACCTGGGTAAAATCCCCTTCAGGAGATAAGTGACCACAGGCGGCTCCAATGCAGGTAGCTCTTACCCCGGTTTTCGCGTATCTACGCGTCAGATGCATATTTTAACTCACAACTTCGAAGTACATACTCGTTGAGGAGTGTTTGCAACGTCAACAGTCAGGTGAAAATTGCAAAGGACACACTTTGCAGTAGAGTTTATTATGAAATCTCTATTAAAATCAGACTAGAATCAATGTAAGCAAGTTATTTAATTTATTATGACTTCTTACAATTTTATTACAATTCTTATTTAAATAACAGTGTACACGCGATATCCTAAGCCTCAGGTTAATATTATGTCATTTACATTATTCTCTTACACGTAAACCCTATGAGAGTACTTCTGCCTCAACCCTACTTCCTGCTTGATGCTAACGTCTAATGTAAAGATTGATAGAAAAATTTTACATGTTATCAAAAATTAAAGTTTAAGAGATTAAATAAAGTGAAACCTCATTAATATGAAGTTCACTAGTTCAGAATTATCGATTATTCTAATATTTTGTTTAGTCCCTTCTCTTTACAATAATATTTCACTAGATTACTGAATTCAAATTGTATATTTCAAAATATTCAGAAAATGCTTTTGATAATTCGTATTTTGGATGGTGCGATATTTTTTTTTCTCTATATAACAGATCAATTTTGTGGGCTTTTTGAAATTCAAGAAATAGGTCAAACAGATTTTAAAAAGGAATTATTGTATTGCTTAATTCAATAAAGACACTAATACTGCCACTATTTTCACTCACAGCTTGATCCTTTGAGTTAAACGAAGGAACTGTACTGCTGAAATGGCTGGATTACAGAAATGATTCGCGCCTTCCCAACATAATGGATGACTCATTTTGGGAACTATAATTTCAACAGAAATTGTTTCTTCTTAGGAACCTAAAATTTGCTTATTTTTAATTAAAGCTTATTAATAACGATATTCAAAGAATTGGTGAGAAACACACAGTAGCAACGTGAAAGGAAACCTTAAATCACAAATTCTCTCTTATTTCACTTATGTAAGTAAAGTAAACAGCTGTGCATAGTTATAAAAATGAACTTGTGAATGTCGAATAATAATTAATAAATAAATAAATTTATTGTCAAAAAACAGTACAAACTGCGTATGACCACGTGGAGGACAAAAAACAAATTTACTCTCCGGAAGCAAGCAAGGGACCATCACATCAATTCCGATCAAGGGCCCTAAGGCAGAGGCGGATTCAAAAATTTCATCAAAAGTTCCTAGATGAGATAAAGAGATAGCTGCGAGTTATAATACTAATATAATGTCAATATGTTTGTAATTTTACGCAAAAAATTACATGTACAAGTTATTATCGAACTATAGATTATTCAGAGTATAGTATTCAAAAATCATAAGAGTTGAAAAAAAACAACACTAAATTCACGATTTATTGTTACAATAAACACGCCCCTAGACAAAGCCTAGAGAACCTGTATAATAAATCCGCCTCTACCAGAAGGAAAAACGGAGAAAAACCCGGGCCAGGATGGGGCTACAGAATTTATGTACACAACCGTGCCAAAGTTGAGTACACATAAAACTAAATTAATATGAGCCATAAGACAACACAATCATGCAAGAAAATAGTTTTTGAAATTGTTATAAGTTGTTTAAAAAGTACTACAGCAATGGCGTGATAAAGCACAAGACGAATTTAACTTTTGTTAAAATCAATAAATTCTTTTACAGTGTAGAAGCACTGGTGCAGGAGGTAGTTTTTAACCGCGGATATGAACAGATTCATTTTCATAATATCTTTTATATTCTTGTGCAGGGAATTATGTAGAACGATTCCCGAATGATATTGTCCTTTTTGGCAAAGAGTGGTTGACACTCTAGGGCGATGAATATTACTACTATTGCGTGTATAGTGCTCGTTAACGAGACTGTTTCGTATAAAACAAGGGTGGTGCTTCAGTAATTCGGTCTTAACAAACACGACTGTTTCATAAATATAAATGCAGGGAAGAGTTAAGATATTTAATTCCTTGAATAAAGGTTTACAAGAGTTTCGGGGGTGAGATTTACAAATTATCCGAACTATCCTCTTCTGAATTCTGAAAGTTTGAATACTCTGACCGGAATTACCCCAGAAGGTAATGCCGTAACGTAAATGGGAGTAAACGTTTGCAAAATATACGCAACCGGAAATACGTGGACTAACTGCGTAAACTAAGATTCGGAATGCGTAACACAAATTGCTTAATTGGGAATTAAGATTGTCAATGTGACAATTCCATTTGAGGTTGTCTTGAATATGGAGACCTAAGAATTTTGTATTCGTAACAGTTTTTAATTGTGTTCCGTTTAAAGAAAGAGAAACCTGGGGTAAAGATTTTGTGATACTATTGTGAAATGACATAGACACTGTTTTGTCAGTGTTTACAATGAGACGATTTGCATGGAACCAAGTCGAAAGGTTAGACAAAACTTTTTGAGCATTAGCGTGTTTACATAGTAAATTAGTGTCATCAGCAAAAGGAACCATTTTTCAATCTAATGTGGATGATGACATGTCGTTCACATACAATAAAAAGAGTATATGTCCGAGAATTGATCCTTGGCGAACTCCGCAAGTAAGTGAAAGACTACGCTCAAGTATTTTATTTTTAGTATAGGATATTTCGACCTGTTGATATCTATCTTTTAAATAAAAAGACAGCCATCGATGTGGAAATCCACGAATGCCTAAGTAATGCAATTTTGAAACGAGAATTCCGTGATCGATGACATCGAAAGCTTTGGTTAAGTCAAGAAAAACACTGAGAATTTTCTCTACTGTCAAGAGATGTGGTCACATCGTTTAAGAAGGAAAATATGTCGGTTGTAGTGGAAAAGGATTTCCTAAAACCGTGTTGATCGTCAGAGAGAATGTTATTTTTTGATAAAAAATCTAGAAGACGCTTATAGAACAATTTTTCTAGGATTTTTGAGAAAGTGGGTAGTAGAGATATTGGTCGGTAATTTCCAATATTAAGTTTGTTTCCTTTCTTATATAAAGGTTTCACTTTAGCTCTCTTAAATATGTTGGGAAACACCCCTTCCGATAAAGAACTATTAAAAATATCTACGAGTGGATTTAATATAGCGTGGGACGAAGATTTAACAATAAACTCATGTGTATCATCTATGCCTCGTGAAAATTGGTTTTTTAAGGAGCTGATGACTCCCATGACTTCACTGGCATTAGTTTCGGAAGTGATCATAGAATTGGGTATGTGGATGGATATAATTGGAGGACATTGATTTGGATATATTGAGTTCGTTATTTTACCAACTTCTGAGAAGTAAGAATTAAACAAACTTGCGATGTCCTGAGGATTTGATACGATTTTGCCATCGTTTAGTAAAGAAACATTTTCTTCGCTATTTTCAGAAGTTGACGTGTAATTGTTAACAATATTCCACATGGCTTTCATCCAGTTGTTCGATTTTAGTATATGCCAGTCGTTTTCCATAACTTTAGCTGCATAGACTACTTTTTGGAGAATAGTCTTATATTTACGAAAATAATTATGAAATTCGGGTGTTTGGTTACAGTGTTTTGAAAGATAATATAAACGGCGTTTGTTTTTTGAAGAAATTCTTTTCCCTTGGGTGATCCATCTATTGTATTTCTTTGTGTTAATTAACTTGCGTTTTANTGTTTTATGGGAAAGCTGGAGTTGTATGTTTTAGGAATATTGAGATAAAGACGCTGAATTTGTCGTTGGTGTTTTGGCAATTGTAAACATCTTTCCATGTTTCTTCACGCAAACAATTTATAAATATTGATTTATGTATGTCATTAAACTCTCTTGTAAATTTGTAAAGAATTTTAAGCGGTTTTAGTTTATTAATAATAGTCAATACTTGAGCAAGGTGATTACTGTATCCGGCGATACACAATTCCGAGAGATACGAGATTCCATTGTTGACTATAATTTGATCTAGCAATGTTTAAGATAAGCCGGAGAGGCGAGTGGGGTCGTTTATCGTAGTAATAAGGTTGAAGGAGTCGATAAGATTCTTGAATCGATTAACTGGTGAATGTGCAGAGTCGGATGTACTCAAGAAATCGATATTGAAATGACCACATATAACGATAGATTTAGTCGATTTATGTACGATGTTTTAAAACAATTTCGAAGTTCCTGAAAAATTATGTCAAGATCTGATTAAGGAGGTCTAGAAATACATAAAACAACAATACCGGTGTCGGTCAGTTTAACTGCAGAAATTTCGAACACACTATCTACGCAGAAGTTCCCGTAGCCTATCAGTGGAGAAGATAAAATATCATTACGAACGTAGATACACGTACCTCCGTGGGGATTTTTGCCTTTAAAATTTTGCCGACAGTAAGAACTTGCTAAATAATAATTAGAAATAGCAGTATCGTTGATGTTGTTAGTTGAAAGCCAATGCTTGTTGAGGCATAGCAAATCAAATCGACTTTCGTGTACCAGAATTTAAATGTCTGTCAATTTGTTTGAACTGGTTTGACTTATGTACTGGATGTATTTTATCTATATATGAAATGTATTTTCGTTTTGAAAATACCTTATCTAAGCGAATACAGGATACTTTAATTAATTCAAAAATGGACATAAAACAGATAAAAATATTTTAAAATTTTAATTCAGCGGCTTTGTTGTTAATAGTTCTAATACAGAAATATCTTTTATACCTGCGAAAATGATAGAAACAGTTTGAAAATTACGTTAAAATATTGTGTATATTCACACATTCCCTCTCTTACACGCTAATTCGAGAATATTCTAGCACTCCTAATAGTTCATAAAACCATTGAATGAGTAATGCATTGAATTACAAGCAGATATGAATCTTTCAAATTAATATTCATGTCCCAAAAACGTAATCAATGAAGAGAAATTCGATTTCGGAATATTGTTACGTGTGCGTTTTCTTAATCCAACACTTTAGCTGTAAAGCGCTCAGTGAAGGGGAGAATGACCAAGTGATACCAGCGAGAAGAGTTAACTTCAGTCCACTCCAGCTTTTCCCATGAATATACAAACTAGTTGGTCATAATTTCAATGTTGATGTTAGAAATTGGACTCTAATGGTGATGACGGACAAATAAATGCTTCATTCCTCCGGAGCTCTCGACGCTATTCGGGATATGCTAATGAATCGGGAATGTAATTTGTTCAACATAAACCTTGTATTGCCGTTTATATTTTATGAAATATATCTTAATATAAAATCACCAAAGTATTCCAAACATTGAATAGAAAAAAATGTTACAAAATATACTTATCAAAAATTGCCATTTGAACATAATTTGTCGTAAATGATTTCATAATATTGTTACGGTACTGCATAGTATGCAATGGAAAAATCATTTCTTATTTGATTATATATTTATTTCACGATTTAACGGCTCTGACTGCCCGTAATAAATTATAGCAGACATGATTATTTTTCTTGGTCTACACGTGTACGCAGAAACCGCTGCGCCATTTCCGACGGAGGCTCGTCAGCTCTGCGAAGAGAGTGAGATTGACACCGTCAGCGACGTCCTCTCGAAGGTGTGATTTTGTAAAATTAATTCTGATTGGCCCTCCCCTCCATCTTGGAAGATGGACGAGGCGGTCGACGAGCGAACAAGCTGGCAGTGTGGGTAGGCTCACACTCCGAGGCGGACGTGAGGGTGCGCCTCGTAAAAAATTGTACTTATCTTTAATTGTAATTGTTATTCTTTGTTTGTCTTGTATAGTAAATTTCATGAGCATTAACTGAACGTACTTGAACAATTTTCTCAGTAATTCTTTATTTGTCCTGTACGGTATATCTTTTATGTATCTAATAGTTACTCTTGATCGCTCCTTCACAAATCATTGTTTTTTCTAGTACGTTATATATCACTGGTATCAGCAGGATGCTATTGAGGATTTCATTTGTATTCTGTTAAATGTTTTGTACGACATATATTTTGAGCGTTAGTTGAACGCTCGTAAACATTTCAATTGTGTTTCATTGGTTGTTTGTACGAGATTTTGTGCGTCAGTGCGACGATCTTGATTATTAAATTGTAACCCTTTGTTTGCTTAAGGATGTATATTTGGGAGAATGGGTATCAGCTGAAACCAATTAGTTGATAGAATAAATAGTGTTTAATCTAATTATGTTTGTAATTCTCTCAAGTTCTTTGTTTCACTAGAATTATGATCCTGGACAATTTCACATCCCAGTCGATCCCCCCCTCTTGTAAATGTGGATGATACGCCACAAGCCAGCGAGAAGCCCCATAGAGTTGAAAATAAGAAATATTTTGTCAGGTGGAACCTTTAAACCTGAACAAATTAGAGCCAAAATCTTTGATAGAGCAGACGCTAGGACCCCGGGAAAGGGGGCACGTATTAATATATTTGAGCTAATATCAGTTATCAAGGAACTACAACAAATACCAAAGTGACAAATGTCATGTTATTTTACTGAACACCATTTTTAACATCGAAATTATCAGCGATTTCCTTAAATTTTAAATAGTACGTCTACAAATATTTTTAAAGAAATCAATCCACCAAACAGTATTTTTCACTATATATTTTACGAAAAGTACTTTTCTGCATACATTGTTAATAAATAATACTTTTGGCCACAGCAAGTGAATAAGAAAAAAATGTTAGTTCAAATTTTCTGTTTTCTTCAACAACTTTAAGAATGGGATTGGGTAATTTTCAAAAGATTCATCATTTTATTACATATATTAACATTTTAAATAATCTTCAATAGGTGATTATTGAAGTCTAAATCATGAGCTCGGATTAATAAACCTTAAGATGTATTTTTTCAAAGAAGTATTTTTTTTTCTTCTCATGATTCGAAAAAAATTCAGAAAACATTACCACTGTAAAATTATAAGAATTATTTTAACCCACCGCGAATAAACAAAACAATTCTTAATAAATTTCTTATTTAATATATTTCACGATTTATTGCTTCATGAATATTTTCCAATAATGTATTTAAATAAAAACCGAAATTGAAATAACACGAATTAAAATATTAAAGATAGATCAATTCGATTTTCTCAACTATTATGTCTTGTAAAATAATCGTAAGAAAATAATATAATAGATTGTTTGTGTGTTGAATAAAGTTTTAAAATGTGAATCCACTTAATATACTACACATAGTGAAATTTTAGAAGGTTTTAGCTCTAAAAGCAAAGTAAATTTAAAAACACAATTACATACATATTTTTTAGTCAAAAATAAAGAAGAAATACTGCTTTGTGATATAGGATAGTAAAATGTAAGTAGGAAATAGATCTCACTAGTACGGTTTCGAAATTTGATCACAGAAAACTCTAAATTTTCTAGGAATGTAAAGGAACGCCTTAAGAATATGCAACCGACTCTGCAGTCTTTTGTCGCTGTGCCAAACTCAATTCGACAAGGATTCTAGCTGAGCCAGTGTGCATTCTCGTACGGAGAGATAATTCTGTACGTATTCGATTCAAACACTTTACTACCCTTTTGTGTTAGAATTTACTCGTAAACTTGGGATTCGTTCTCTTGATCTTTTGCTTGTTTTCTTTTGCGATCTGGGGCAGATACGTTTATCACCTCGCATTTTCGTGATTTCCTTTTCTTCTTGTTTCTAAAACAGAGACCTTTTGTTATATTTATCGACGTTTTTCTGACCATTTTATGAATTAAGCTTCACTGATGAATAATCGTATACTCCCTATGAACCAAAATCTCAACAAAAAATAAAACAATTCTTTCTATTTTTGGTATTTCACCGCCTCTGTTGTTTTATAAAGCCACCTTAAATTATATTTGCTCCAGAATCACAAAAATTCATGTGAGAGAAGGTGACAGTTCTCTATTGATTAATAAATAAATCATTCCATGATAATTGCGACACCAATAAATTTTACTCATGATGGAATACTTTTTTCAGTCTACCAAAAATACAATGAACTACTGTGCGGTAACAAACTTAAAATTTTGTTTCTTTCTTGTTTTGTCTTATAATGTAAGATTTAATGGATTTTTAAAGATAAAAAATATATTGTTATAAATAAATATATTGTTTTGACTAACATTATATCCTATTTTTAGATAGTTTGACAGATGGGAATCAGATTTACCCATATTTTAACGCTCTTTCTCTTTGAGCCTATTAGTTAAAAGCAAAAACAAAAAAACAAAATAATTTTCTTTATCAAGTTACATAATTGGAAATTTTGAAATTTGTTCAATAATCTCTCAATACAAAAAACCTTTTTCATGTTTTAAGACAGAACAGAATTCCTTACATGGTCATAATCGGTATTCAATACAGTTAAATTTAATAGCGAGTGAGATGCATGATATTATTATTATTATTATTATTATTATTATTACTTAGTTCTGTCAACTTGTGTTGGTTTTCTCTCAACATTATTAATCAAGTTCTGCTGGGAGGAAGAATCTATTTCAGGTCCAAGAAATTTCTGGTGATGTGGGCTGAGGACAGAAGGACGCTGTGTTGCAATCTACTTATTATATTGGTGTTGATTTTGAGTTTGTTAATGGAGTCGACCGGGGATTGGGGTACTAGTCCTAGGGTAGATAAAATAATAGGTACTATGATCACTTCTTGAACATTCCAGAGTTTTTTTTACTTCAAAGGCTAGTTGTTAGTATTTTGATATTTTGTCGTTCTTTGTTTTTTTTTAATTGTTGTAATTTACGACAGCAAAATCGATGAGATACACTTTTGATTCTTTTCTTTTCCAAAGGATGGTATCAGGTCTGTTGTGAATTGTTGTTAGGTCAGTGATAATGCCTCTGTCCCAGTACAAAATACATGCTTTCAAATCGTCTTGCAGGACTGGTTGAGGTTTATACAGATGGTCTGGTGGTATGGGATTCTTAGTGAAGTTCAGTGATTTTGCAATTTCCAGGAAAATTATTTTTCCCATGTTATCGTTTCTAGTTTTGTAATAATTTTGGGCCAACTGTGTGCAACCACCAATGATATGCTCGAGAGTTTCTTTGGTTTGGTTACATCGGCGACATGAATCTTTGATTCCGATTTCTTTCAGGATTATTTTCCTGTAGTTTCTGGTTGGTGTGATTCCGTCTTGCATTGATACTATGAAGCCTTCTGTTTCTGGGAATAATTTTCCGTTCATTAACCATTTAACTGATTCTATTTTATTTATTGTGCTGTTGGTCAGTTGGTTGGGGTAGTTCCCGTGTATTGGTTTATCTTGCCAGGTTGTCATTCTATTTTTTTGTGTTGGTTGGAGTAGAGGTTCATTCAGGTGACAGGGTGTGTAGTTTTTATCACTGGTTGTAATTGCTTGGTGTAGTGGTGAGGTATACGCTTTGTTCCGGAAAAACTTATTGAGGAGAAACTTATGTCTTTCATGGAGGTCTTTGATTGGTATGACGCCTTGGTTACGTGGGATGAACATTCGTTCTAATGCTTATTTAGGATAGTGTTTGTTGTTGCTTGTCACCGTGGTTCTGATTTTCCTCTCTAAATTTTCCGGATCTGTAGTTGACCATTTTACTACACCAAATGAGTAGGATAGTATGGGGATGACTAATGAGTTTATTGCTATCGTCAGGTTACGTGAATGTAAATGAGTTTTCGTTGTTATTTCCATCCTTCTCATGAATGCTTTAGTGCTGTGGTCTTTGACTAACGTGTGTTCTATTTGTTTGCATCACACGTTAGTCATGTACAGTTGTATTTGTACAGTTCATTAGGTTCTAGTTGTTCTATATCTTGATCTTTTACTGTAGTGTACGGTGTTGTCTCTTTAAATTTACCACGAACAAGGTTTTGTAATTTACATTTATCTATTCCAAATTCTATTCTGATGTCATTGCTGAATTGTTCTATAATTTTCAAGACCATTTTCAGACTTTTTGCATTTCTTGCAAAAATTTTGATGTCATCCATGTACATTAAACGTGTGACACAGCATTCGAATTTTTCTGTTTTTGATATTGAATCCTAAACTCTTCCCTTGTTGTTTGAGGATAGTGGGTAAAGGGTTTAAAGCTAAGCAAAAGAGTACTTTCAAGGGCACTGATTGAATACCCTTGAAATTGATGCGTATTTTGTTTCCAGTTGTATTAGAGGTCTTGCTGATGGTTTAGTTGCTTTCTTCGCTTTTACTTTTGTTGTTGGAAAGGATGAGTCTGGTGCTCCATTTTGTCATAGTTTTCGAAAAACTTTGTTACCACTGGGTGGATTTTGTATAGGTGTAATGTGTAAAGGAACCAATTGTGAGGTATCATATCGTACGCCTTTCTGTAGTCTATGTATCCTGTAGCTATATTTTGTTGTTTCTGGATAGCAAGATTTATCACGACTTCGTCTATTAAAAGTTGTTCTTTACATCCTATTGAGTTGGGTCGGCTTCCTTTCTGTTCTTCTGTAATAATATTGTTATTTTCGCAGTGTTGTATCTTTTTATTGCTAATGATGGCTGTGATAAATTTGTAGTAGTTGTGGGACATGTGATTGGTCTGTATTTGGCGGGATTCTCTGTATCACAGTCTTTGGGTTTGAGATAGCTGTTTCCCGTACATAATTCTTCTGGTAATAATTCTGGGTGTGGAATTATTATTATTATAGGAAGTTATTATTATTTGCAGTATTTGTAAATGGGAAATGTACCGTGTTACAGAAGGTTATCTACATGGAGCACCAGGAGGTAGGAGCTGGGTGGCAGGCTATTGTTAGTAGGTGGGCCGGTTAGCTGGGTTTACCAGCAACTTGGCCCACGTGGAGGTGTTAGTAGGAATAGTTAGTAATAGTTAGAGTTATTGCTCTAGGAGCAGTAAGAGATGGGTAGAAAAATGAGGGTTCTCTTTTCAGTTATCACAGATATATGAACTGGGACATTAACAATTTTATTTTCTGGCCTCACCGGGAATTGAACTCGGGATGACTTGGTGATGAGCAAACTCACTAACACCTTAGCCACGGAAGGGGTAGGGCTGCTCAGCTTCATGATAGCACGGACATATGTACTGTCAGAAAAAATATAAGCCTCATGGCATGGTACTGCTGATATCCGAATTCATTTTCCTCGCTGTAAAATGTCTCGAAATATTTAGGAAATTCTTCGGCAAATTCATTTAACGTTCTATTGAATTGTGTAGATATGATTAAAGTCGTTTGTCAATTCGACAAGAAAAATAGATTTTTAGTGTATTTTTGAGGATTAGAATGAAATGGTTGTCTATCAGCATTCATGAGGCTTGTGAGTAGAGCACCAATTAACTAAGGAAAAAATATTTTTGTCATTTCGATTATTTTTTTTTTCTGTGAATATTATTTGGTTGAATATTTGTAATATGAAAGATTGTGTTGTGTTGAAGTCTTCATTGGTCAGAGATGAGCGTTGAAACTTATTTTGCGTGTAGTTACTTTCTACACACGTTTTGGGTCATCATCCACTTCTGCAGTTGTCAGAGAAAATCTTTGAGAATATCTTTCTAATGAAATTCTTTAAATGTAAGCAGAATACAGATAATTACATATCTGAACTTGACTTCGGAATCATGATCGTAACGCAAGTTGTTAGTATTCATACGCAGTAACACCTGAAATAACGTTTCGGTACTAAACTATATTCCTGAAAATGTTAATGATTGTTTTACAGAAGTGAATAAAAATTTCTAATGATATGGAACAACTAACAATTCGTATTTTGCGTTTGCCCATTTATAGAAATCGTAAAACAATGTGAGGTATAATATTACTTCCTCCGTTTAAAAGAATTTTGATCTATGACATAGTTAAGGCGCATTGATGGATAATTTTTAATGAACACAATGAATTGTAACAAAAGTGCATGGGATGAGCACATAACAATCAGAAAACGAGAACTCAACTATTATCTCCAGAAAAAAGGAGGAAAAATATTTCAAGTGGTTTTATTTAGCACTCTACACGGTAGAGCGAACATAATCTTGTTTCTCGTTTTTCTTTCTTCAACAATCAAATCTACTTTCAGCAGAAATTTCCTGCGCGAAGTGGGCGACTGTCTCATAAACCCGGCGACGCGTAAAGGGACAAAAACGCTCCTCATAAGAAAATCCCCTCTGACAACTGCGAAACTCCACGAAGCGGAGATTAACATTTCCTACAGATTCCCAAGCAACCATACATAAGGTCTAGTGCTGTGTCCCAAGAATTAGCTTTTAAATACAATTATTTTATGAATATTTTTTAGTTTGGGAAACGTAGACTATTCAAAATGTTTCTTCATTGAAAATGTTTCTATTGAAGCTTCATAGGTTCATTCCGTTTCAATTGTAACAACAATATATTAAATCTTATATCAATGTTGTTTGAACTTTCCGTTAAAGGGCGTATTCGACATGCATTAAATTTGATAATCATCATGTCCTAGTGAATTAATGAAAAATATCTCCTATATTCTTTAATACATTTATTGTCAAAAATTTATTGTCATTTGTTGTATTCTTTCGTATTTATTAGTCGTTTGAGTAGCAATGTGATGCACTCATAAATATAAAATATGACAACAATTTTCACAAGAGTTACAATATTTAAAAATAATTTTCCGTTATTCATTCAAGAGTTTATTTCTTTTATATAGTTTTAGTGAAGAGTTTATACGTTTCTTACTCACACTTTTGGAGTACCGTATATCTCCGCTAAGACAATAGTTGAATCACAAAAAGAGGCTCCTAAACTGGCGTCGATATTGGACAGATAAAAACATTATATTGTATATAAATTAAAAACTTAAAATAATACAAATCACTGACCAATATATTTAAAATCCTATAAATTCCTCACATCATTATATCAGTTCCTCTAGTACATTCTCACATGTTGAAAAGCACATGTGGGTCCCATTCTGTTTCTAGTGAGTCTATTTCGTCTTTGTCATCAATATCTCGTAACAAATCGTCCTCAGTGCCATCCATAGCATTACAAAATTTACACTTTTTGGCTTTATAGGCCGTTGATAGTTTGGGAGACGTCAAATAGATAGACAGATGCCAAAGCTATAGAACTCTGACCAAACTTTATACCTCGTTTTATCTTACGGTACATATTTCTTTTACTTTCTTTTCACAAAAAATGAATTTTTTTTTCGAATAAGTATTCTTCGTTTTAAACGTACCTTAAACCCGTTCATGTGATATATTCTTTTCTAGCTTTATAACCCCTCTCTTTCCCAGATTTTGACTTGTTGATTTTCTTCTGCTCCGAACCTCGAATACTCTTACTGAGATTTTCCCCACCAAATGACCTTTTCTGAGTAAGAGGTTATTGCAAGAGTCCTTATAGTGGACCGCTTCAATTTTTCTGGAAGTTAGTTCAGTGATTCTCCTGGATGAATAGGGGTGCACCGTGCAGAACACACAATGCTCTGAATGTAGTCGCATTAGTGATGGATCTACTTGAGACACATGAAACTTAACCATATGCCAAGTAATATTTAGGAAAACTAGGAAAGATTCTTTACAGGTAGAATAATAAGTGGAGAATATATTATCCAAAATATGAATTCAAAATAATTTCAAAATATGAAGACGCAATTAAGATATAATTCAATTTTCCGCGTACCTGTATATTGAGATACTTGTATAGGTAAAACATTAGAAGGCACTTTTATACAGAAGAAATTAGTAGATAATTTACAGTAATATGTGGTCTATATTATAATACTAACGTTTGCCTAAAAAATAGTTCATCTATTTTTAAGTAAGGCAGGAAGCTTTATGTTTGTAGGAATGTTTGAATCAATGATTTAATACTTGATTAATAATAAATAAAATAATTGAATAGTTACTTCAAACATATTAGTTTCTTGCTTTACTTGAAAATAAATATGAGATACCCCTTAAAAATATATTTTGATTTTTTTAATTAACTGATCTCTTATCAAGTAACAAATATATATTTTAATCAATTAGCAGTTTCAAGGAAATAATTGAAAAGTAATCCTAAATATTAATTCGTAAAACTTGTCCTAATATTTACTTTGTTAGCTGGATTAACATTATTCCTTATCTTCGGTATTTTTGTTAAAGTTTTTTATACTAGAGTTTGAAGCCGAAACCAAGAATACCGAGTTATTATTATGGAGCTAAATTTTTTTTGCCAAGATTGTAGTATTTGTATTCGATTGAACGGTTATGCTATTTGAAAGTTTGTCTACGTAATTTCATACAATATTTTATTTGTTTTCTTACTTAACCATATAACCACCGATTTTAGTTGAAGAAATTATGGAGTTGAGAGATTGGATTGTTGAGGACGTAACTGATATTTGACTGGAGTAAGTGATGGAAACCGCAGCAAAAACCTCATCCAGATCGATCGAGCGGGGAATCCCGCGCTCTCCCGCTCAGAGGTATTTCGTGTCGGTAGCGTACCGCTATCAACTGGAACTGAATGGCAGAAATGAAGCAGAGAAGCGAGTAAAGTATTAGCAAAGACGAAACGTTGTCAAGTTGGAGTGATGATGTAGTAACTAGGATACAGAAGGTTGAAGTGTTGCCACAGTTTATAACCTCGAAGGGGCCACGTGGTGGTACGTTACCTATAGAATTGGCGAGAGTAGGAGAGAGAGAGAAGCAGGTAAGGAAATCAGGAGAAACAGAGAAAACGTCGGAGAGAGAGAGAGAGGTGAACCCAAAGTCCGACCATGCTTGAGTGCATCGCACACGGATACAGCAGGACGAAGAGGGGATGTGAGTATAGAGAACGGAAGTAAGGGCAGAGGGCTGAGAGACCGAAGAGAAGCAGCAGCCCGTCTGAGCTTTACGAGCTACACTTTCGCGCCGCTGCAAATTAACTTAACGCGAAGGCATCCGCCGTAAATGGCGAAAGGGCAGTTCGTAGCCTTCCGCGGCGCTCTTCGCTAATCGTTCATGTCCGTCGCGGACCTGACTCCGGAGACCCCAGAGGCATTACAGGTTTCCACCACCTGACGATACTCGAAATGACGTTTCATGCATTTGAAAGTTTATAAGCTAGACTCAAAGAATATCTTCTGCTGTCTATGTTGATAGGACAGATGAAATGATCAGCCTTTCAAAAAGGGGTTATTTTCTACCGACCTCCATTGGTTACGTAAATTAAGGTCTGCGACACACATCATCCTCATCAGACATCATACGCAAATATCCCCTAGATATTTTGTTCCTTTTCTGTGTTACCGGACGGAGCAAGTCACGCAAATGAAGAAGCGTACATTAGAGCATTAATAGATGTGTAGCCGATTCCTTATTAATTAATCTTAGACCATTACCTGTCCGAGAAAATAGCATTTCAAAATTACATCAAGAACGTTTCTAACGGGATAAGAATGAAAGAAAACCATAACACAATATTAACATTCCATGAAAGTCTAACAATGAGCTTAAAGAAGTTTGGATGATTTTACTTAATATATGAAAGACGTGCATGTGTTTCCTTATTAATATAGTTTTGATTTATATTACATATATTTTAACACTGTATTTTGGATGTACATATATGATTAATAAATTAAATCTAAATTTAAACTTGTCGTAATTTGAACAAGAAGTATAAACAGGGTACACGAACAAAATAAAGGTGTTGTTTTCTTGTTCCATTTGTTTGGGGTTTAGATAAGAAAAATAAGTGAAAAATGAATATTAAATAAATTATTGGAGATGTGCATAATATGTTCATTCCATAATTGAAAGGTATTGAGGACCCTGAACCCCCTGTTTGGTCCTAAGTTATTAGTGAATACTAGATAACACTGAAGTAATGTTAAATTGCTTTTTTGTGTGTACGTGAAGATTCGTGAGTTTGATACTTTATTTGTGATTGATTTTTGTTTAAACAATTCCAGCCTAACTATTTTATTTAAAAACTCGCTTACGTTTTTTTTTGCCTACTGTCCTGCAAACTCACCTGGGGTGGGGAATTCAGACCAGCGCAGAGGTTCACTCTTCTCCGCTATGACGTGTTCCGATACCGAGGTGACCTCCCGGTGACGTTTGCACGCCTTTGAATCAACGCTTTTCACGCTAACATACGAGAAAAATTTTGAATTTTTTTGTGGGAAAGCTATTTTAAGGTATTGTTCTTTCTCAAGTTTTGGAATTCTTTCTTCTATTTCACTCTTTTAGATAAATGAAGTTTCAAAAAGTTAAGGCTGTACGACCAGAAGTAGCTAGATTATTTTGATAATCAACAAGCGCAATATCATATATATATATATATATATATATATATATATATATATATATATATATATATATATATATATATANCGAAGAAGTAAAATATATATTATCTAAATCAATAATGCATCTTTTCTTCATATATTTGTGATATTTTTATCTCAATAGCTCAATATATTAGATAACAAGAGCATTACATATCTATCAAGAAGGACGAATTTTTTAAGAAAGTGAACATGAGAACGATGGGAGGAATTCATTTATCACCTCTGTAAGTTATGAGTAGTAATACATACAAGGTAGAACTTTTATGAAACGTTAGTGGCAGAAGGTTTTCGAATCAGTCACATTACTTATAAATGTTACAACCTGTTGCTAGTTTGATCAATGAGCAAATGCAAGTTAGTGAACATTCACGGAAGTCTCAGTTTTTGGTATTTCGTTAGTAGTAAAATGTGAGATGGTTAAATTGAGTCAAGTGCAGAATATAGAGTTAATGGAAATTTATTTAGTAATTCCATCTCAAGAATAATCACGAATTTATGAAAATGTAAATGAAAAAAATTGAAGTTAAAGAACTTTTTAAAACTTAACGTTGAGAGTCAAATATTATTTTACGTTACGTTTTTAACATTACGATCTACAGTTTCATGCACGTTCCTCAAAACGAACGAAATATATTTAAAAAATATCTTAAAAAAACTACTAATAAACATGCATTTTTCTATCGTAAAATCTTCCAAAATTACATTAATTTATATAAATAAACGAATTTGTTTATGCTTGATTCAGATATATATTAATGATTTAAGAAAATTTCTTAATTATTTTTGAAACTTTTTTAATTGTTCAGTTTGTTTTGGATTTGAAAAGCTCTTTGTAATATTCTATTTTTCAATTCCCTTTAAATAGTCTAGTCACACTCCCATCTCTCCTTCCAAAGGAACACTCGAATAGCGTAGAGAACAGTATAATCAGGGATAGCACACAATCCGAGAAGCTATGAGTGATGACCAAAATATAAATATTTCATATATAAGAAAGCGACCTTGTGTTTTTCTCATTAACATATTCGTCGGACTGCCAACGTTTCGAATTGTAGTAGGACTTCCTCAAGGCCATAGTTACATATATCTAAGGTCTGTAACTAATCTTACAAGAAAAAATAGTCATAAGGAGAAAACAAACAATTCATAAAAATAACGCAGGAAGCGTATATAAATCCACACATACAAAAGTATTTTAGTAACTCGATTTATTTGTATCTGTGGTTTATTACTTTTCCCGTAGGTATGATTTTTTTTTGTATGAAAATAACAAATAAAGAATAACAAAATATTGTGGATTTAATATAAAGTGGGACGAAAACTTAACAATAAACTTGGGTATATCATCTATGCCTTTTGAAAATTTGTTTTTTAATGAGTTGATGATTTTCATAACTTCACTGGCGGTAGTTTCGGAAGTGAACATAGAATTAGGTACGTGGGTGGATATAATTGGAGAATATTGATTTGGATATATTGAGTTTGTTATTTTACCTACTTCTGAGAAGTAAGAAATAAACAAATTTGAGATGTCGTGAGGATTTGATACGATTTTGCCATCGTTTAGTAGAGAAATATTTTCTTCGCGGTTTTCAGAAGTTGACGTGTAATATTTAACAATATTCCACATGGTTTTCATCCAGTTGTTCGATTTAGTATATGTCTGTCGTTTTCGATTACTTTAGCTGCAAAGACTACTTTTCGAAGAATAGTCGTATATTTACGAAAATAATTATGGAATTTGTTATAGAGTTTTGAGAGATAATATAAACGGCGTTTGTTTTCTTGAAGAAATTCTTATCCCTTGTGTGATTCATCTGTTGTATTTCTTTGTGTCAATTATATTGCGTTTTATGGGGAAGCTAGAGTTGTTTTAGGAATATTGAGATAAATACATTGAATTTGTCCTCTGTTTTGGCAATTGTAAACATCTTTTCAAGTTTTTTGACGCAAATTATTTGTAAATATGGGTAAATTTGTGTCCTTAAACTGTCTAAAATACTTGATTTTAAGTAGTTACAGTTTATCTTTAATGATCAACACTTTAGCAAGGTGATCGCTGTATCCGGCGATAAACACTTCAGAGAGATACGAGATTCCATTGTTGACTATAATTTGATCTAGCAATGTTTGAGATGAGCCGGAGAGGCGAGTGGGGTCGTTTATCGTAGTAATAAGGTTGAAGGAGTCGATAAGATTCTTGAATNAAATCGACGTTGAAATCACGACATACGAGTATAACGAAGGTTTAGTAGATTTATATTTGAAATGTTTTGAAACAATTTCGAAGTTCCGAAAAAATATGTTAAGATCTGATTGAGAAGGTCTATAAATACACAAAACTATAATTCGTTTTGTGTTCCGTTTTGTTTCTTATTATTGTTCATTCATTAAAATAACATTTTCTTACAATATGACCCTGCATCTGGAATGCTGGAACTTACTAGTCACAATACCTTTATATTTAAATGTGTATGTGTTATCTCATCAACTTCTTTGCTGATTTTTTATCCTTACTTTAGAAATCATGTTCAATGTTTAATCAATATGTTATTTTCACAAATATGAACATCCATGTTGGTTCTTCATAAGCGATATAAAGAATTGTTTAGAATTACCCTGTTTGCCACCTGCTATTGAAATCAATGAATTCTACGTAATGTTGATAGTAGCGAAAGAAAGTGAAAAAAATAATGTATTTCATATCTGGGACAATGTAAGATACTTAAGTACAATATTAATTGCGATGCTTCATTGTCTGATAATCTTAGATAATGTGCTTGAATATTAGTCTATTATTCCAGGACGGTATCGAATCTTCTACGTTAAATAATTAGGGAAATATGATTTTCATCCAAATTAGAATTCATTAAAATGCACTTCATACATAGATTAATGTAGAGAACTATAAACTAAAATACCATATGTATTTTGCTAAGTGTTTTCTTCATACAAAAAGGTATCAAAGGTAAAAATGGTTAACTTCACGTGAATGGGGTTCATTTACAATGTATTAGTTAATCTGGTACTACTGAATAACTGATGCACATCTTACGATAATTTTAAATTTTTATTGTTTGTGAGATAATTTCTAATGTAAAATTCTAAAATGTTTATAGCTTAAAATGTTTGATCATTATTTATTTGTTCCAGGTAAGCAAAGAATCTACAAAGCTGCAATACTTTCCTTGAAACAGTTAATTGATTCATTAAATGGTGAGTATAAAATCTGAATAAATAGAAAATAACTTAGTAGAGAATGAAAGAAAGAGATTATTTGACAGATGTTAGTTATATTTTAATATATCCTCTTATATTTTATGCTGTATTTGGGGTGAGGTAATAAAAAAAATAGTCACTTTTATATTCACTAAAATATTTTATTTCGTACATAGGTCATATAAATAGTCATTATGAAAGATGAATAAATAGGCAAAAGCTTTCATTTCTTATGATTTGTCTACCTATTAAGGCGATAGAATAAATTATTTTAGATCTTTCAAATAATTCTCGAAAATCATCCAGTTCCCAAATATGTTTTGTTTTTTATAACTTCATTTTTCTTCTGGATAATATTAAGTAGTTTTTCTTACAATTGCTAAAACAAACACTGGATAACCATACTCCTGCTGACAGTGGTTAACACGTTGTTTTCTTATCGTATCGCCATGTTCCTTAGCTTTTAGTATGACGTTCCGTGCACCTTGCACCGTCAACGTCTTGAGTCAACCCGTGATACTGAAATCACAGCATTATGCTGATTTTACAGCTCACGATGGCGCGTTTGAAACGCCATTGAAGACGACAAGAAACGAGGAACTATGGAAGGGGTGGGGATGAATGGCGGAGTGGAAAGGGCACTACAGTCAGTGGGGTGGCGTCTAAGGCGCTGCAGCTACTAAATTGCAAACCTTACGTCGCGTTCGGACCTTATATCTTTCCGTAGGGAAAGCGAAATGTTATGGGGCTCTTACTGTTCGCCTTCATTACTTGTTTAGAGGATAAATGGCTCAGAGAGAATTCACTTGTAGGGAAAATAACGTGCCAACGGATGTGTTGCTGTGTGAGTTGTATTTAAAGGCAGCGTCTTTCCATGCGGTTCACGAAAATTAAGGATGGGTCTGCCATAGTAAATATGTAACCGATGTATTAGACACGACATATTGTGATGATTTTCAGACATTTGAATTAAAAATTTGACCCTGAAAGAATTGTGAGTTTACAAATCGGTGTATTCTGAAAACTTGACCAGCAATTTGATAATTTAAACTCCCTCAAATTTTTTTTTCCTTCTTCGAAAGAGTTTAAATTTTTCTGAAAAACATAAACAACCGCTGGATTATTGGTTGTCACAATGTATTTTTTCAGTTAAATGTTAAAAAATATAGAAATTAAAATTAAATTAAAATAACATAGAAAATAATAATGAATTATCTCTCTCACCCTTCTTATTCCAACAAATGGATCAACTTCTCCTCATCTAACGGAATGAACCTCAAAGTTGACTTAGTCTTCGCGAAACTTGAGCTCCTACATATCGACAGACATTATTAAGAAGAGTGACCTATTTAGTAGCTAGTTGTAGATTGCACTAAGAGCTGCATTTGAAGCAGCGTTTGTGGAACTTAGAAAATTCGACGGAGGTAAGTAGCTATAAACCGTTATTGAGGGACCAGTTATAATGGGCTTATGAAGGCAATTCCGCCCCTGTTGCATCTCACCGCATCTCAACCGTCTTGAGTCCCAAGAGGGAATGAAGGGTGTTGTGGGGGGGGGATAGTGGAGGAGGGGAAGGAATGGGTCCGGGAGACGGAGAGGCGGGCTGGAAATGGTGGAGTAGCCCTTTTGCATAATAATGACCTCCAAGAGCGAGAAGCTCTCTCGCCAATCCTACATAAGGATATAATGTAATGTTACGCAATTTACGAGAGTGAGGGATGCTAGAGTTGGCCTTGTCTTTACTATGGAAGTCAGGTTCCGTCTAGGCGGGGAGTGTAAGACGCGTTAAAACACCTAATGTCTGCCACTGCAGATGCGCTTGTCATCAGCTCCCGATAGAATCGGGATTGCGAAGGGTAGCGGCAAGTTTACTGTTTCTCATTACTTCGAGATCGTTCAGAACAAAAAAGGTTCTTTGGCTGAAATAGTTTTCAAATCACATTTTTCAAAACGGAACGAGCGAGAGAGACGTCTGAGTAATCTTGTGTTATTTGCGTGAAAGCACAGAAAATCATAAATATAGTGGGCACTATGACATACAGTTTGAGTTGTATTTAATTCAAATAACCACAAAGAAAAGTATTGCAAATTGCAGTTATTTATAAATCATCAGATTATTAAATTAAAATTGGAATTATTATGAAATACGGAAATATCGATATTATTATGAAATACGAAAAAAAATCACTTTTAATCGTAATTGAAAAACTTTTTTAACCAAAAGTATATGAAAAGTAAAAATTTATTATTTTTGTTTCTTGTAGATAAAAAAAATTAATAGTGAAATTTAATGTTCCAGACTATTAAACGGAGGAATAGATAAAGAAACTATTATCTCCAAAAATATTAAAATTTTCTTTTGAAAATTGTAAAAATTGTTCCGCAAATATTTATTTTGATATTTATTGAAAGTGCATTTACTAAGTTATTTTTCATAAGTTCAATTTTATTCACATTTAAATTGCAACGTGTAATAATACGCTAGAGTGTAAGAGTAACTGGTCGGTTTAAAGCTATATTTATCTTAACTTCATCAAGGAAATTGCTTCGTATATATTAACTTAATTATATAAACTAATAGAAGTATTTTTCGAAGAAGTATTTTTTCACTCAAATTTCCACCTTTATTAAAGAAATATTGCAGACATTTTTTTCTTCTAACGTGACGGACGAATTTCGACGCAGTGAATCCAATTAGAAAACTTACGGAAACTCTGAACCTTCTCCTGCATTAAGAGAGTTAGCGAAGTGAGTCTGGGGAAAATCTTAAATAATTAATACCGTTACTTTGATAAGGTGCGCCATCTGCCATCGTTGGTGCAACAGCTGTGTGCTCTAGCTGTCACCACAAAAGACGAAGTCCCCGATGAGGCGGGGAAGGAGGATGGCAGAAAACGTAGTGGCAATTTGAAGGGGGCGTGAACCACTTGAGAGAAAGAACAGGTGCTTCTACTAACGACAGAGCCCATCCCTTTTCATTCACTTTCGATAGAAATCATTACGACTCATATTGAATTTATTAGGTTTTCTTGTTGACGGAGGGATCCCCGCCCTTTTTTGTGCCTCCGCGCACATTCTCCTTAATTGCTATTCTGCTAGTGCCCATCTTCCGGTGTCGTACCCACCCTCTGGCAAAGATGCGATAAATTCACGTCTTCAACCTACTGGTGTGGCTCTTTTCTACCGCGCCTCCGCGAAACTTTTAAAGAACCATTCGTTAAATCCCGTCTTCTTGGTCGGTGAGCCGATCGCGCATTTGTTACAGCTGCCGCAATATCAAGCAACCGGAAGAGAATCTCCGAGTTCTCTTTTCTTAGCTTAGCTAATGTACTTCTTGTAGAGAAAGGGAAAAGTAATTCTATGTTGGAAAGATAAAAGGAGATGAAAAAGAATGTGAATTCTGTTTTCAGCTTCATCAAATTACGATTTTATGATTGTATTTTGATAGAAGGGGATTGGATGTCGAAGTGAGAAATTGTTGAACAGACCAATGGATTTAATATCTTCACGCTTTGATGCTAAACTTGTATATCGTGTAATGTTCTGAAGAATATAGCTACATTTGATGTTGTAAAATGGAGTATACTTTCCTTTCACTTTACTCCGCAATACTTCGCAATGCATTCTGCAGATTATAGTTCATCTCTACAGCGTATTTCTAAAAAGTAACTCTTTTTGTAAATGTCTTTTTTTCTCCTGACATACCCAACCATACTTGCCAAAAGTTAAATATTATTTCAAAGATAATTTTCTGAACTTTGGAAGACATTTTGAATTTCAAAAGGAGTGAGTTCCTCAACACTCTTCAAGGTGTCATTAATAACTTCTAGACGATTCGATTAGTCGATGAAGAATGTAGTCAGTTCATAAACTGCCTCTCCTGTGACACTACTTACAGGTGTAAACTTTGATATAGGGGACAAGGGTCAGAGAAGGTAACCATAATTGTTATCGTCATAGAGAATAAATTACGTTTATTGTTACATAAATACTGCATAGTCGTTCCATATACAATTTACTGCTTTCTCAATATAGTGGGTCCACAGATTGATACTCTCGTGTTTAGTGTTCTCAGTGTACAAACACAGTGTACAAATGCACGGATCACGGAGAGTTGCGATACCCCCCCCCCTTTTTTTTCATTTTTTTATTTTCTTGACCGTTCGGTCAATACCAGGGATTGTCGCCGCTTTTTCTTTCTCTTTTGATCAAATCTCTGTTCTGGAATTGTTATATTGCTTTCTCCTGTCTTCCTGTCTCCAGTTATTTTCCTTCTCCTCAGTAGATACGTTTCCATAATCGTTGAGTTTGTCATAATCGTTTCTTTTCACTTACCCATTTTGTTGTTCATTCTGTTATTGCTCAATCCGTCGTGGTTCCAGCTTAGCCGCCGTCCCCACCACCGGGAGGTGTGGAACTCGTCCACTATCTAGCCTTGTAGACACGTCCTTGGTCGCTATGTACTTGATCGTGTCCTTATCGCTGTAGAGTCTTCGTCGCAGGAGTTGTTGGAGCCATTGTCCTCTCTCTTCCCCCGTCAGCACGCGGTCGTAAAGTATATATTTCACTGCATTGACATCCATTCCGCATATGCAGCCTGAAGTTGTTCCTTTTGACTAAGTATGTGTTGAAGTCACTATGTCCTGTAAATATCTCTAACAACGGTTGCGATGGATGAAACCATTTTCTGTTTTTGTAACTAAATTTCACGTCATTTATGAAGCTATACGTCTTTCGACGCTCTTTCACCACCTTCCAATCTGTGTTCCAACATTCGACTAACGCCTGATTGATCTTCCCCTTCCATCCGCGTTCCATTTCATTTATAATCACGTCGTCCACTCGAGTTTCTTTACCTCGACGCACCGTGTACAGTAGGAGATGACGGTCTAGCTCCAAATCAATCGGTAGAACCCCCATTAACGCTTGGAGCGCCCGCATCAAAACACTCTTACACGTACCACTCCGAAATATTAAGCTTAACCGCTGGAAGTGGACCAACTTCCGCCGCGATTCCATGCGGTGTGGTGCGGGACGAAGTGGCGCTGGAAGATGGTCACATCCAGTCAATCATGAGTCAAAGCGGAGACTGCGATGCGACGCGATATGATGCGGTGCGATCTACTTGGGAACAATCAAGTTGTTTTTCTGATGCCATTATATACCGCGAGTATGGACAGTAAGCTACTTCTTCACGAAGTATTCGCTAAATATGTTAGAAGTATGAGAGAATACGCGCCTAATATCTTATTTGTTTATTTATGTAATATCAACAAATGTGTAAAAAACACATAGTTAAACATTTTTTCCTCATTCTTTTATAACTCTTACTATCAAAATGTTACACCTAAGCATTGCGACGAACATTTCTCCTTCAGTGATAGTTCCCCAGTTTGTGTATTGATTCTCCGAGGGTATTTGTACCTTTCTTAGTACAAAATTAAAAATAAATATTTAAATCCTTGTACGAGGGATGTTTTTTTCAACCTCCGATGAGCTATAAAAAAGACAAATTTACATAATATAATAATGTTGTTTCCAAAAGTACAGCAGGGTCTTATTTATTTTTCAACATAATCGCCAAAACAATTGAGACATTCCGAGGTGGTGTTTTTACTACTGGATCCATAGCATTTTAGAAGGAAGTTCTATTCGCTCTGTTTTTGGTGAGTGATTCAAATATTGCTGGAAGATTTACAGATGCCCAAAACCACCGTCCATTATTATTGAAAACTGAAACTTGTGAATAATGGAAATGTGGGCAGTAATAAGAAGTGTTATTAATACTTTTGCTTCAAGTCTATTTTGAATTAAACATGCTCTGAACGTTACATGAATTTCAATGTAAATTCATTATTTATTATGTAAAGCACATGCTAATTGTAAAAAGTGTAAATGCGCGTGTGGATGTCCCAGATTTAGAAAATTAATATTGTTTATGCGTTATTCATTATTGCAAGTGAATAAATGTTTTAAATGGATATGATTTGTTTCGTTTACATAGCATCCAGGGTTCATTGTCACCGCTGAAAGCGGGTGGAATCCTGTAACTTATTACCCTAGGTTACAATATAATTGATGGCTCTGATTATATTTTCCCTTCAACCAACAATTAAAAATATAAGAATTTTAATTATATGTTTGCAGCAATTTATTTACGTCACAATACTAAATAAAATTTCTTCACTTGTATCAAAACAAGATAGACATGGCGCTGATTTTTCATGTAAAATCGACTCATTTGTCATATATTATGATTTTGCTGATTTTATTGTATTATTTTGGAAGTACAATTTATTTAAGGCATTTGATTTGTTTTTGTACACATTTTTTTTCTTAAACTGATATTTCTATATTGTACTACATGGAGATCGCGGAAAATTTATTGAATTCGTGAAATTTGTTGGACAAATTAAAGAGATATTGTAACGCAATATGGTTAGAAAAAGGAAGTGAAAAGTTTTCAACATAGATTCGACCCAGCACTTGCAATATAATTTATTTCTCTTGTTACGAAAAACAAGGATTTGCTCATCCAAGTATTCCTTTTAAAAGAGCAAACTTTTTTCTTTTTTTATTGAATTATTTCTCCTTCTGTGAACGAGTCAATTTGTATTAAACGAAGAAATTTCATTTCCTTTTTGTTCTCGATGTCGAAAAATAAAGATGAAGAAACTACACAGCTTTTTTTCCTCTCGGTGTCGATGCAAGCTTTTCTTTTTCTCCTCTGACGTGTCATTTAAAATTTCTACGACGAAGAAGGCGCTATCTTCATTGTAAATGGCATTATAGGCGGAGTTAACGCTTCAAATATAAACTTCTCACCAGCTGCATTGCATATTTCTACGCTACTTTCTGCGAAGATGAAGTTTTATACAGTATGGGATGATACAGTTTATAGCAACTTCTGATACGAAGGGAACTTCTGTAATTATTACTCTGTCGAGACACTGTCCCACTAGGGTGTATAATCTCGTAGCAAATAAGAGCCACGGATTGCAGATGCAATTTCGTTTCTACGTCGCAAACTTTATGCATTACCGGAAATATCAATGTTTCTGTGGGCCAAATCGGGTCAAGATAATGTCATACATTTCGTTACAATAGGATGGAAAAGCAATTGGTAAACAATGAAAATTACTCCAGAATTTCTAAGTTTTGGCTCTTTTATGCGTCGGCAGACGTAATTAAGAAACCACTCAATCCCCGCGATGAGGTCGATAGAAATAAAACTTTATATGGACGTAAGAGACGCAAAGCATTTACATTGGTTCTCACTCATTGGATGTAAATGTCACGAAAATGGATAATTTTATCATATCACACGTCCTTAAAACCTGTAATCCGACTGAATTAAATTTTGCCGTGATTTCTCATTGAAATGAGTTCTTTATCATAAAATAATGTCTGCCAATGAAAGCTTGATTAATTGAAAAGACCATGGATTTAACTTGTACCTTACGTAACTTATTTCGTAATATAACTTCGCAATTTCAGTTATACGAACGGAGTTATATAACTAGATTATAGAAATAGGAAAATTATTTTTATTTTAGTCTATTTTAATTCTACAAATTTGTTATTTTATACAATAACATTTAAGTCATTTTTCTAGTCTATCGTCCTCACATTAGGTAATCATTTTTAAAAAAATTATGCCGTAAAGCAATACTAACTATATATGATATATTTTATTTGATGATATTATTATTAAAATATAAGAAAATACATTGAATTATTTGGTAAGGGCGTTTGAACATAACATGTACTGTTTTTTGTGACGCCCAGTGTCTTAGAGATATGCGAATTAACAAAATAAGTAATAACGGATGATGTATAAAATATGTAAAGAATTAAATTTTAACAACCTGTTATAAGCACTTAATCACCGTTTTGACAGCATTACGTTTCAGCAAGAATTTTGTCTTTCCTCAGGTATTTACATGTTTAAGTTGCTACCCCGGTAACAAGACATCAATCAAATAAAAATATTTAAAATGTGCAACAAGAGAAAAGAACAGACCACGTACGAAATTATTCTAATATTGATTATTTAATATCCGATTATTTCTTCGTGCTCCCCGACAGTTTAAATTTTATCACTGTAGTTTTAATACGTATCATTTCGGACACGCAGCTTTTAGTTCTTTTCCTGCCTAATATCCTGATGTTTTCCCCATCCATGAAATGTTCCTCGTACATGTTGTGGTTTGTTATAAAGTTATTTAGTTCGGTTATATTCAAGTTCAATGAGTGTTTTTTTAACTCTTGTCGTAATTATTATTATTATTATTTACCTTCTGTAACTGTTTTCACAACTTGTAGTTGGATTCAGATGGGGTGCGGGGTATACCAAGAATCCCCATCTCAAACAATAGCACAATTTCTCCTATTTTCCTAGTTTTTCACTTTTATCGCTTTATCTCCTTTACTGGCCTTCTCTGTGTGCTGAACGCTCACCCATGCCGTGTATGGCGACCCGGGTCGGAGGGAATGGGTGTCCTGGCGAGTTCAGGGATCCATGCATCCCTAAGAGAATTTGTTTGTATGTGACACCCAAACAAATCCTCGACCTCTTCTAGACGGGCGATTGGAAGCTAGCCCACCCCCCAACCAATCAGCTCGTACTAGGTCTTCGACTGAACTCCAGGGTGAAGGGGGTCCTTCCCGCTGGTCGACGGCGTTGGTGTAAACCCTGTGCTTAAAGAACCTTGCGTGTCCCCGCTATGTTCTCGTGTCAACCCTGACACCCCAGTGGTGTGTTCCCTTGTTGGACTCCGTGGTGGGTGGGGAACACGGGGATGAAGAAAGTCCATTCGTATGGATAGTAACCTCTGAACTCTTCCTCTAGGAAGAGGCGAATTGTTGGCGGAAGTGTGGATTTACGCAGTTTCTTTTGTAAGGATAGTGACAGACCCACAAAGCCTCGGTCCTATTAATGGTTTCGAAGAGGGAAAGACTTTTAAGTCCATTAGCTCAGTATGTTTAGCGAAAGCAATTGAAGAGAGCATAAGAAAGCTGAAATCTGTCGTCCGCCAGCGGAACAGTGAAATTCTGTTGGATTCCCGCACAGACAAGCAGATTGATACAATTTTGAAACTAAAGGAAATTGTAGGTCTTAAGATCAAGACATCACACCCTAGCCTGAACACGTGCAAAGGAGTCGTGAACCACAAAGACTTTGCACATGAGTCAGATGAAGATCTGAAGGCATTCTTTGAGCACCAAGGCGTGGTTAATATCCACAGAATTAAGTGAAAGGTGATGGGAAAGTCCGTTCCTACCTCCACACTGGTTCTGACGTTCGACAAGCCCTCTCTACTGGAAAGAATATCCTGCTGTTTTTATACACTGCGTGTGCGCCAGTATGTGCGAATCCTCTGCGCTGCTTTAAGTGCCAGAGATTCAGTCACACAGGCGACTGGTGAAAGTCACTTTGTGAAGTGTGTGTTATTTGCTCAAAGGTTTCGCACGAGTTGTCTCGTTGCTCGTCGCGTCCGTGCTGTGTAAATGTAAGGATAGCCATCCTTCCAATTCCAATACGTGGGCAAAATTTTAAATGGAGAAAGAGATCCAAAGGATCCGCGTTACGGAAAGTGTCTTTCCCCGAGGCCAGGCCTCGGTTCTTCATAAAAAATCCGATGAATATCACAAAATCTTTCGCAACAGCGGTCACCGCACCGAAAGCTTCTTTTGGATATCAGGTGGTTTTGGAGGAAATGAATGAACCAAAGATATGTAATTCTGGTGTTCAGGCATCATTGGATGATCTTTCTGACTAAAAAGACTAACTTCTGGGGTGCAAAATCCTTATACCTATGATGTATAAGGTATCATCCAAACCCAAATATGTATCTACGTCTACTCTCTACCTCTACTTCTACTTCTACTCGGCGAATAAACAATCCCCTCCGAAGACAATCTCGGGGTCGTCCCCGGCGGAGAACTTGCTCCCCTCAGTCCCGAAGAACTGACGCTTTAAAGTCAGATTTCTATGTTGGATCAACTTCCCGTAGTCGCCGACACTCAAGGAGCAGAAATAGTGGACTTGTTATGCCCGAGAGTGATCATTCCAGCAGTGATTACTCCAGCAGTGATCACAGCGACTTTCCCGGGGAGGGGACCAAAGCTGGGTCTGTCTTTATAGTCGTCAACAGGAAAACTAGATATCGAAGGGAGAGCGGATAAACACCAGACTATGGCTTTTCTTTCCTGGAATCTGTATGGCATTCATGTCCGTTCAAATGACCTCAAACTCTTACTGTCTCGTCGTTCTCCTGAAATAGTATTTCTTCAGGAAACACATCTCTTACTAAAACACTCTTTTTTCCCTCGTTGTTGTGCCTATTATAGGGCGGACTTAGGAGATGGCCTACGAGCACACGGTGGCGTCGCTGTGCTCGCAGATGCTTCAATCTATGCCAAAGAAGTCTCAAAAACCAGCGTCTTTCAAACCGTATGTATGAAGGTTAGCCTACCGTCCCTTACATTTACGGTACGTAATATTTATATCTCTCCTGGGCAGTCATTCACGAAGAAGGGTGTTGCTGGTCTGATGGACTAGTTGCCTTCCCCATTTATCATCATCGGGGACTTAAATGCCCATAATCCGAACTGGGGTTCTTCACACAACTGCCCAAATGGTGATATAATTAAAAATCTTTTACATTGCCGGGATATAGCGCTTCTACACACGGACCACTCTACACACTTCAGTACAGCCTCCAGATATTTCTCGATACTTGATTTAGCCATCTGCAGTTCCTCTCTTTCCCCAATCTTATACTAGAAAATTCTCGACGATCTGTATAGGGGAGACCACTACCCGATTCTTGTACATATGATTGTTTTTTGTCCTACAGTATCTCGTTTCTCTTAGTGGATATTGAAAAAAGCAGACTGGGATGTGTTTAAACGCAACATCAATCATTGCGATGAACCTTTCGCCGATGCGGATACTATGGCGTCCCATTTCAATAACGTGGTTCTCGAAGCCGCCGATGTTACCATCCCTAAATCTTCATACAATTGAAGACATTACGCAGTTTCATGGTGGATATTGGATTGCCCAAAGGCGGTCAGCGCCAGAAAGAAAGCTTTAGCGCGGTATGGCAACAAGTATCTCAGTGTTAAAAATCTCATAGAGTTTAAAAGGTGCCGAGCCAGAGCAAAACGAACTCTCCGTGAAAGTAAGTCGTCATCCTGGAAGGTTTTACATTTCACCTTCTTCAAGCCGTTCTCCATCATCAGTCGTATGACAGAAAGTTCGCAAGATTCAAGGATCGTGGATGACTTTTTCCAATCCCAGTTTAAATGTAAATGGACAACTTCAAACTACAGCTGAAGTCATCGCCGATGAACTTGCGTCGTACTATGAACGAGTCTCTAACTCCACCTGTTTTCCTTTATCGTTTCTCCGACAAGAATCTCTCGCGGAAGAGTGTTGCTTGGATTTTTCCAGTTGCAAAGGAGAAGAATATAACATTCCTTTCTCAATGACGGAGCTAACTTCTTCCCTTGCGTCTTCGAAATGTACGGCTCTGGTCCTGATCAAATACACAACACAATGCTGAAACATCTTCCAGAGATAGTCATGAAATTCCATCTGAATCTATTTAACTGTATTTGGAATAAGCATACCGTTCCTGCTCAATGGCGTGAGAACATAATTAATCCTCTTCCGAAGGAGGGAAAAGATCGTTCTAATCTGTCGCACTTTGACCAATTTTTCTGACAAGCTGCTTTTGCAAATTGTTAGGAAGAAAGATCAATCGTCACCTTGTTTGGTCTCTGGAGACGAGAAACATTCTGACCAATGTTCAATGTGTTTTCATAAAACAGCGGTTAACTCTGGACAACCTGCGTTGTCATCCACCAACTCATCAGCGTTTGTATTGAGAGAAAACCTTGTGACCATCTTTTATGACCTGGAAAAACCACATGACACAACCTGGAGGTACAAAATCCTACGCATATTGAACTCGTAGGGATTCCGAGGTCGTCTTCTGTTCCTTGAGAGCTTTCTATCATTCCGCGTTCACCTCGGAACTCATTTGTCTTTGTCATTCTTTGGAAAACGGTGTCCCACTGGGTTCCCTCCTGAGCAATAGACATCCTCTCTTTGCAATAGCCATGAATAATACTGCGTCAGCGTTTCGAGAATCTGTGCTGTGCGTTGACGATTTCACCATCTATTGTTTGTCCAGCAGCATCTCTGTCATCGAGAGGGAACTGCAATTGTTTTTAAACCGTGTATACGACTGGAGCATGTCCACCGGCTTTAGCTTTTCTGTACCCAAATCGTGATGTATGCATTTCTGTAGGATACATAAAGCCCACATTGATCCCTATGTTTTTCTTGGAGGCCAAAGTCTTCCCTTCGTTGACTCCTCACAATTTCTGGGTCTTACATTCAACCGCACACTAACTTGACCCAATCACATCCGAAAACTAACAATCCCGTTGTAAGTCATCCTTGAACCTCCTTCGCTCTCTAAACGCATCATCATGGGGTGCAAAGCGCACTTGCCTTCTCAGTCTGTATATAAGTCTTGTTCGGTCTTTATTAGATTATGGCAGTATTGTATACGCCTCCGTATCACCGTCGACACCTTAACCCTTAACAGTATCAATCATGCAGCAGTCGGCATTGAATCTGGTGCCTTCCGCACTAGTCGAATACGATGCTTACTGGTAGACGCGGGAGAACCATCCCTCAACAGAAGACACGATATTTTACTTGGATCTTACGGAGTGAAACTGATGGGGGTTTCAAATCACCCCTCTCACCAACACCTTCATTCTCCAAAATTTATTACATCTTACGCTATAAGATCTACGTTACCCCGCCCAGTTCGTATCCGCTTTACAAACCTTCTAGAGAAACATGGCATCATGCTACCTCCTCGTATAAAATATCATCACTTTCTCACCCCACCTTGGTCCTTAATGCAACCAACCATCGACTTTCGGCTTTCTCAACTTTCAAAGCAGGGTACTCCTGCTGATGTGTTCCAGCAGCAAGGGAGAACTGAAATCTTTCTATTTGAATCATATGTTCATAAATACTGATGGTTTAGCCATGAAGGATTCCGTCGGTGCTGCTATCCACTGTCATAGTACCACCCGTTCTTTTCGCCTCCATTCCTTTTGCAGCGTGTACACTGCGGGGAAATATAAATTCTTGAGGCGCTGAAGTTCATTAAGCTATCTTCAATACGACGTGTGGTTCTATGCAGCGACTGTATTAGTGATCTGTGGTCAGTGTCTTCAGTGTACACTTCCGACATCGTTACACTATTCAGAATGTAATAAGCCGCCTAGTAGATAAAATTTTTAAAATAGTTCTTTGTTGAGTTCCTGGGCACGTGGGTATTATGGTTAACGAAGAAGTTGATGAGACAGCGAAACGGGGAACACAGAGGGTATTCCTTGATATTTCAACCGTTCTTACGTCAGATTCAAAGCTTGCGTAAGATCGTCTATTCTTACAACATGGCAAGTCGAATGGAAAATTGCACCCTCAAACTGAGGATTCCTGTTTTCTGTTTTCAAATCTTTAAATTTTTTAATTTTCTTTTTGTATGTAGATTGTAGGTTGTAGGTTTTGGTTACTGCAATATCTATGAAGTGTGTGATTTTCTAGAGTTTGTCTATTAGAATAATATCTGATCTGTTGTGATTGATTGTCTTGTCGTTGGGGATTGATCTATCAAAATATATTTTGTATCTGCCGTTCTCTAAAATGGATTTTGGGATATACTTGTAGTACGAGATAGAGCTTCTATTAGTCCATACTTCCCACAGAGTTTCTGGTGGACGATTTTGACAACCTGATTGTGTCTGTGAGTGTAATCTGTCTGTGCTAATAGAGTGCATAAACCTGTGATGTGTTGTTTAGTTTCTGGTTTAATTTTGCAACTTTTACATTTGTATCTGCTATATATGTGTCTTGCAACAACGTTTCTATAGTATGTGCTAATTAGTTGGTTTTTAATTGTCATGAGAAATCCCTCCATTTCCGAGAATAGTTCGTGTACAAACTCAAACACAGAATAGTAGCTTGAAGACTCAGCTAGAAGCAAGCAGCGTCCGCCTTGTAGACAAATACACACAGAAAATTAACTTCAAGACTTCGATTCTCCTCACAACTGCCGCTTTTGGTTATCTGAAGCAAATGTTTCACAAGAATCAACGAAGGCAATATGATCACTCCAATAAGATATACACCCATTGTTGAAGTAGAATTAATTTGATTGGTACTTATAACAAACAAGATTTCATTGTCGTGAAGAATTAAATTGCCTAGCCAACAATATTCAAGTAAGAAATACTTCACAGTATAAAGAATGCGAATGAAAAATAAATGGTTCAATATGAATTATGAGCATAAAACAATAATATACGATACAATACGAATCCTTTCTTCTGGGCTTTTAAGAACCTAGAAAAGCAGCCATAATAAAAAACATTTGAAGATCGTAATTGACAGTACACCGGCAACCGCGCTGCTACGCCGTAATTTAGAACTAGCGTTGAAACTGTGATTGTCGCCTCCGGTCACTGGAGCGCCCTGGCCGCGTACGTTTGAACCATGTGAGATAATTACACGCGTAGGCCCTTCTTCATATCACCTCATCCGTCCAGAGACGTGAGGCTACTGATAAATATTAATATATCTTCAAGGCGGGAGCTTCATTTTTGACGAACTGCGCACGCGCGTGTTGTACCTGTACGCAAAAGGTGTCCGTTCAGTCCAGGTGTACTTTCATCAGTTAACTGCAAGATCATTTTCGAAACATTTCGCCTTATGTAAGCCATATTATTATATTCATGATTATTATTGATTCTTTCTCAATAGAAATTGCTAACATTCATCAACCCCGTATATGGTATTACATTTGGGTTTTATTGATACAAAAAGAAATTCATACCGGCCTCTATGATGTTATTAATTAATTCAAAAATTTTCGGACGATGTGACATGTCTGAAGGAGGACAGCTTTTTTGAAACCTTCATAATATTCTTCTCGAGTCCTAGTTTTTCCAAATTATTCTGAAACCTCTTCGATAAAATACCTTCGACAGATATCACTAATGGGATAATTTCAACCATGCCTAACTTCCCTATATTCATGATCTCAATTGCTCGGTCCTCGTATTTCCTAACGTTTTCTGACTAAGTTGAAGTAATGTTGGGAGTCAGCAGAACAGCAATATCGATTATGATGACTGTCTTATTTTCCTTATCAATATGAAGGATATCTGGGAGATTATAACCCACTGTCTTTTCTGTCAGCACGGGTCTATCCCAATAGTGTACGTGCTTCTGATCTCCAAGTACTGCTGGCGGTTGGTATTTATAATATGGTGGTGTTAACATATAATAATTCGTAATCCGTTTTAATAATTCGTAATCCATTCCAAGTTGTTGATGGATAAGTTTGGTCACTTGGATATGCCTGCTGAAGTAAGCATTTTCTGTGAGAGATGAACAACCAGCCATTATATGTTTGATGGATTCACCAGGCCTTCCGCGCTTCCTACATGAATTAGAAACATCGAGATTGAGGATATGTTTCTCATAATTTCTTGTCCTCATCACTCTATCTTGAATGACCATCATAAACCCTTCCGTTTCAGGGTAAAGGTGTTCATCCTTGATCCATTGCATGGACGCAGTTCTATCTACACCAATAGCTTTCAACAACTTTGGAAACTTTCCATGTAGTGCCAATTCCTCCCATTTCTTCTTTCCATCTTCTTTCGTACTCATTGGTTCACATGGCTGATTAGTATTACGTAGGTTAAGGGGTGTATATCTAACATCTGCTTTTGCAATAATCACCATTATTTCTTCATTGAACTTTAACTTGGTCCTATGATGATGATGATAATGATGATGATTATTATTATTATTAATGTCTTCCACAGCTTGCGTCTGGATCTTTTCCACATGATGAAAGGACATTGTCATGTTCAATCAAGCTCTTCTTCTAGAAATTTTCGCACAATGTGGCATGTGTCAAGCATTACGGATTTCAGCATATTGGTCAGTGTCTTGGCTGCTCCTAGTATTTCGAAAGGAATTTTGTGGATTTCGATATGATTCCGAAATGTGGTTGAAATGACTATAAAATGAATAATAATTTTCTTCACTTTCTAGAGTTTCTTGAAGCCAAGACATTGTATTTGCTAATTTTTAAACTGGCAGTTCTCTCAATATTATGAGTCAGTGTGATGTCAACATTAATTACTAAATTTCCTTCTTATTTCGGTATAGGAGCTTGATGACAAAGCGATGTCAGTTTATGATGATGATGATTATTGGGGCTTCAGGACTTGTCAATGTACTCTTGTTTTTAGTCTTCTTGTCTGTCCTATGAAAGCAGCATTTCGATCTCTACATTGCGTCCTATAAATTTATTTCTGCCATAGAATATTCCGTTTTTTTCTTCGGAAATTATCTTATTCCTCTGTTGGTACGTTGCCAGTGGTTTTATATTTTATAATTTTAGAATTCCCTGGAGTGATGGACCTACAATTATATATCATATACTCCCGTTCTTGTTAAATCTATTTTGCAAACGATACTCCCTTTTCCTTAAGTACCCATTGATGAAGTTCGAGGGGTAATAATTTGCCAAAATTACTTTACAAACAATTTATCCATTTTCTTTCGTATATTGTTTACCTGAAAGAACCAGGTCCTTATCAGATTATATACAATTGATATTTTTTATTTAACATATTCTCAGTATGAGAACTTGGCACACACTACGGGTAGGTTTCTTTTCTGTACCACTTGAAATATAACTTAATTTCCTCACTTTAGAATGTATTGGACATTTGCCTTTTAATTATTCTCAATTTCTAGAGTGAACTTAAGTCTTGCAAGGTAACTACAGTTCTATATGTACAGAGAATACTTCTTATTCTTTTTCCTGGAATGATACATAATTGTCATCAATGTTACTAGTGTATAAAGGTGGGATGCAGTCTAATTTTTGAAGATTCATTTTCTTATACAAAAAATTTGATAATACAAAACATTATCATAACACGTATACAAAATACTTTAAAATATATCGTTACCTAGTACACTCAAAATTTTCAAAGGTCATTATGTTATCTTAAATAATTCATATTATGCAGATGAATAATTCAAATAATATTAAAAACAAAAATTAGTTTTAAAAATTATAAAAATTAATGTCTTCGGTTGCGGCAAAATCAAGTGATGAGATTATTGCAACACTACGAGGAAACTAGTTTTAAGAAGTAGTAAGAAGTAGTCATAATTCAAACGGTTGCTTTATTTCTTATTTAAATAACCCCTTATCTCTATCCACTAGTAATTGTTATCCTTTCTAATATACATCCGTGTACCCAATATCACGGCACAGAGATTATATTAGCATTGTAGACCTTTCAGTGTTAGACCTTTCATTAAGACATCTTGATGAATAATCATCAGGGGCTTAACCATCATCAGCATACCTAAAAGAGAAGTTGGCGTGTTAAACAGGATTTGGACCGTTATCACCTCTTGGTCCCACGTGAAGCCACAAAGAGAAGTGGATGCAGCTACGCTGTATCAGATCGTTGATTCTAGGGCACTTTGACGGTAACAATGCATTATGTTGACTTGCAATCTCTTCACGCGTATACAATTGAAATACCCACGCTATCATCTATGGTAAAAAAAACCCTCTCTGGCTACGGTGTCAGCGTGTTCGCTCTTCACCAATTCATCCCGGGTTCAATTCCCAGTGGGGCAAGAAAACATTGTAGCTTCTCATTTCTATGTCTCAGTTCATATAGCTGTGGCATTTGGAAAATTTGCCCTCTGCGGCTAACAACCGCAGTTATAATACACAAATACAGCTATCTAGATTCCCAAAATTCACGATGTGTCTAGTAAATAAACTCACACAGAACTGAGCCTTCCTAACACTCGTAATTGTGGTTCTTAGTTGACCTGTTGGAGAATACATACATATAGTAATAAAATTGAATTATTTGGAATGTCTGTGGTATGGAAATTGGAAAAATTAATCAATGGAATTGTTTGAAATTTCAAATAACACTTCTTACGGACTATAACAATTAAAATGAAACGTATGGTTAATTATATTCATGAATTGACTGCTAATCAGTAGATGTGCATCCCCATTTGCATACATTACTGATTACTCTGTGTATTTTTGTTGGTTCTTTTGTGATATTTAATAAACAAAAGTGAAAATTAAATATCGCGAATGTAGAGAAATATGGGAACCAGCATATGAATTCATAATATATATAAGAATCCCGGTAATACTTGGAAAAATTAACTAAAGTATCTAGACTTTTTGGCAGGTGTTTGAATGCTAGAATGACCAGTACTGATTGTTTCTTTTCAAATCCTGGACTACGTCGGACTTGCTAGTTGCTTATATAATGTAAAATGACAAATTGAAATTTTTTAAGTCATTTACAATCACAAATAATGTATATCAGCAGAACCTTTGACCAAAAATGTGATTTTTTTGTATTCAAAACCGATGTTACTCTTGAAGCAAGGTCATTCAAAGACGACATTGAACCTGGTCGTAAACACAATATTTATATAAATTGTAAATAAATCAGTAAGATCACACAAACTACCACTATATATCATTCAAATCACGAAAGAAACTGAATGGGAAATTCATTGAAGACAATATACCAAGATATAACGAAAACATGACCGAATGATAGAAGGAGGATAATATGTCTTTCCCCGTGGAATTTTTCGTATATGCCGTTGATGGTAATATTGTACCGCAAAAATTTTGTAAATTTCAGAAATTGATTTCAGATTGTATTTTTCAAATAAATATAATAATGAAACTATAGAAAGCAAATCATATAAAAATTTTGGAAAAGGGAGTAATGTCATTCAAATGTCATTGATCATAATAATTATCATAAATGTCAAGTTAATCCTCAGAAAAGTTTACATGTAACTATTTATAAAACTTCATAGTAACAACGTTGTTAATTTGTAACCTGAAACCCTGACGATAAACAATGCTGAAACAATAAAGTCCTAACGTCGAAAATAAATGAACGTGCCAGAGTCTGGCAAAAGTTTAGTATCCCGATCTGATTTATTTCATTTCGTTTTCCTCATTCAGCTATTTCTTCTAATTTTACTGTCTATCAATTAAGAGTGACCATTTAAGTAAATTAAGATTAATAAATAAGTTACGTTTTTTACGACGATGACTACAACCTCTAGTAGAAATTTTGAGTAGAAAAAAACGTAATAAAAATATATTGTGGTCGCTCAAAAAGAGGTGATTATTTATTTATCATAATTACACAGTGGACGTAAATAGTAGAATTAGAAGTGGACGTGTATTCTAAAATATATACTGTCAGTTAAGCCAACATTGGTTTCAGCTTTTGTATGATTGCATGAAGTATTCTCTTCTATTGTATATTTAGCAATCTTTATTTAGTTCAGTGAGAAAGTATAGTATAATTTTAAACCAGTCAGAGCACATATTGGTTAGTTTATATTGAAATATCTTATATGATTAGAATGTGAAATTAATTTTTAGTAAATTTTGTCTGTTTTCAAATAATCTTAATAAATTAATTAACTTAGTATATATCTTAAGACACCCCGAACCCACATGTAGTAATCTTCTACCATATTAATGTATTAACATCAGCACTGTTTCTTTTACTTACAGTTGTTCATCCATTGAGATATAATTAAAGAAGAAATATCCGTCATATTCATGAGTATTTATTACTTGGATATTATACGTTTCAATACAATACCAACCCCGTAATTTTAAAGTTAATAAAAACAGGGCATGATGGAAAATTAAATCAGGGGGAAATGATCGTGAATTTAAATGCAGCCGTGTACTCATCCACAGAAAGATCAATAATTTTAAACGCATTGTAGATTTTCTGATTTGTCTTCAGTCAATCATGTGAAATCTGTCAGCATTAGCAAATCATGTGTCTTCAGTCAACCAATGTGAAATATTTAATATAAGCCTTGTTTCAAAGTACATTAATACGAGCAGGTGTACAAAATAGTAGCGTCTATAGTGTGCTTACGAATACTGATATCCAACCATGGGTCGGACCGTCGCGTCGGGTCCCCGAGAATTCATCACAAATCAATATGAAGGTGCAACAGAGCACGTCTCTCCTCCTCTCAGCTCACCCCCGCAAGTCATAAGTGAGTCCTGCTTGGGCGAAAGGTCATCTCTTCCTTACAGCGCAATCAGAGCGTATCGTGCTAATGTATCGGCGGACCTCTGGGAGCAGCGTGCAGCGGCGGGGCACGGGCTAATTGACGGTGGTCCGTGGGGACCAAGCCGGAGAGGGGTGGGAACCCGGAGGGTGGCAGTGGGAGGTCGGGGATTGGGATCCGGCGCAGGACCCGGAGCCTACACGCTCTGAGAGGCGGACAGACGAGGGGGTGGATGTAAGATAGCCCGCGGGGCACGGAAGTCTTGTGGGTGCTAGCCTCGGAGGAATGTTCATCGGACTCAAAGCGAGGGGTTGGAATCGTAGGGGTGCGATGAAATGAGTGGAAGGATTTGGAAATGGGAGAGGTTTCCTCTATGATATTGAGGGATGGGATTGGAATAACGTTTGATAAAACAAAATGTGTTATTTTAATGGTTTAATGAACAAATTATCACATATCTTGTGTAGTTTTTCTGACCACAAATTACGATTTATAGTTGGTCAGTCTACTCATGAAGTTCTTTGATTCGTCCTTAATTTATTACGCATGGGTGATGGTGAATATTAACGCGGTTGATTCTTAATTATTTTTCTTTCTTTGTGATACTTTTTTCATTGTCTATTGTTGTAAGTTCTAGTACAGCTTTGTTTGAAGTTCTTGGTTTCTTTTTGAAAATTTTGCAATACAAAAGCTTGGAACGTTGTTGAAAGCAGCAATAAGCACTTCCTTACTATTATTATTAGAAATTCTATGTGTAACAACGTATACAAATGTGTAAGCATACGTGTACAAGTTATTAGACTGAGAATATTTTCAAAATATTTTATTTTGAATATTTTATTTAATTGAAGTAATACATGCCAGATATTTGGCAGATCATTTTAAATATGGTGAAGGGATAATATAACCTAGCGATGAGTTCTACTATAAATAATAATGCGAAAATTAAACATTCGATGTGGGTCACTATTTATTTGATTTATTTGAATTAAATTATGGGTGAAAAAAGTTGAGATATAGTAGATACGTTTACTCCCTGCTAATAAATGTTAATTTTCTAAATACTTTAAATTATTCCTGAAAACAACACTGAACATAATGTTTGTAATATTCATTTTATCCCGATCATAATTTTATTCTTAACATTTTTTTAAGAATTTGAAACCAAAATACACAACAAAAAATACTTTTGTAAATGTTTCTAGTTTTTTAGAAGAGTGGAGGTACCAATGATACAGGAACAATATTTCAGAATATTCTATCAAGTTAACTTGATGTATATATATATATATATATATATATATATATATATATATATATATATATATATATATATATATATATATATANTGATATAATTTGTTGACATAATTTCATTATACTCGTGTAATTAGTTTTCATAATTTGCACGTGATACAATATTTCTAAATTTAAATTTGTTAGTTTCATAAATCAAGTTTTTATTTTTAACTAATTAATAATGATGAAATTTTGAAGTAATTATAAGCCACTATGAATGTATATTTTAACCACAAACATTCACCCAACGTAATAAACGTAAGTTTGTGCAGAAGCTAATTCACCGTGTACAATATAATTTTATTTATTGAGAAGGTAGTAAAATGCTATTTTAAATTGAAACCGTTGCGAAAGAGAAACTATAGAAGTTAAAGAGGAAAGTGAGGTGAACAAGAAAAATCTTAGTGGTTTCTCTTGAATTATCTATATTTTGTAAAATCTTATTCCAAATGAGTTGTGGGAATTGAAAAACAAGTTACTCACGGCTTCTTTTCGAACGACCGAAGTATTTCCTTCACAAGGTTCTTATCTGAACAAGAAAATATTATAATGAGTCATAATTACTGAGCTATTTGATGTAAAATTAATTTTAAATGTTTCATCTTGACAGTTGTAAAGTTACTATCAGGTCGCCAGCGTGTTCTTTCCCTGAGGCGGTTGAAGTAACACAGGGGTTTCCAGAGTTCTTCCCGTGGTTTTCACTCACAGGTTTTAAACCATAGGTTGGTTACGGGAAATTCATATCTAATAAATATGTTCCTGATCCACTTACTCAATTTATTATGAAATATTTTATTGAAATGATGACAAAAAAGTTTATTGTTATTTTGTATTGAAACTTTTTTTTTGCAGTCTCGTAATGAGATCGAAACAATTTTACTCAACGATTGATTTTAAATTATTATTTGTATATCCCAAAAATGAGCGTGAATTTATTTGTATTTAAAATATTTTATTTTATCAAACTATGAGATTTTAGGAAATGAGTTAAAGATAAATTCGTCAAAGTGTGAAGGAACTGCATAAAAATTCGCATATAGTTCACTGAAAGCTGTTTTTTATTTAAACCTATTAAAATGAGTGAATTTTACTTCAGTGTGATTACCTGCCAAGTCACATGCGGCTGAGTGCGTCTACATTTAAGATCCCTGAACCTCGTCGGGCAAGACGTGGTGACAAGTCGGGGCGAGAGGCAGCTCCGAAGTGGGGAGAGCCAACTTTTAATTGTGCTCTAGAGAGAGAAAGAAAACGTCGACCAGCCGTCAAGGTGACTGCGGAGCGAGAAGTGGATTGAATTGCTACGGAAAGATGGCTTCCTCACTTGTCAAAGAAGGGAGAGGTTGAGGTGCGCTAACACTCACAGTGCTAGGCCTTAGGAGTGAAAGTTGTTTGACTATTTTTGGGTGAATTTTTTCGTGTTCAGAGGAAATGTGTTTAAATTCGAGTAAAAATTACTGTTATATTACCAGTATTTAAGTTAATTCCAATTTTCGTTATCTAGAGGTATAAATAGGATATGATGCAAGGAACTTCAAAAAATATTAAAGCGTTAAAGAGTTTTTTTTAATATTTCAGTAGCATAATGGAAAAAAGTTTAATCCTTGTCGATACCGTACTTAAACAGTAGCACGGCACTTTTTTTTAAGGATGTGAAAATTCACCCTAAGTGGCTATCAAAATATCACTACAATAAACAATTTTAAAAAGCATTCATTATTAGCAAGTGAATGTAGTCTCCAGTTGCGAACGAACCGGAGAAACATTTCCTTGCTAATTTGGTTTAAATTCTCTCAGAAGTGGATAACTCAAATATTTTTTTTATTACGGTAATACTATTTAATGCAAAGTATGTAAATATTTGCCATTCATGCACCCAACGTAGTTAGTAGTAAATGTCAATATTATAAAATAATAGTGTCGTTTTTAATATTTTAATTGCAGATAAATATTTAAAACGTGGAAAAAAAATAATAAACTGTGAGAGTCATTTATTATAATAACTTTTACACTAACGTTCAACACCAGCTTATGCCTTCTCTAGAAACAGAACATTTGTTCAAAAATGCATTATGTTAGTACTCGTTTTGATGACTCAATATTGACAAACACTTAAAAATCCGTAAAAAGTGTGAAATACTGCTTAAAATGAATGCACTAAGAACTAAACGTACCAAATTTTGATTTGGAGTAACTGGTATGTACAATGGGGATGTCATGAGCTAATATATAAAAGACTTGCATATTAGCTCGGGAGCATACACATACTGAGAATATGATATTTTCTTGCTATTTATTACGTGAGAGAGTGTATTTCACCACGTGTGGAAATATATTAAAGGAATTCTCGTGTCTTATCAGTTCTCATATTTTAACGTGTATTCGGAAATAATATTTGCTTCTACATCTTAAACTTCACTTTTTTGAATCTTGAGTGTTCAAAGCTCAAGTAAAGATTTTTTTAAACTTCTTCTGCAGAACATACCGTGTTTTTTTAAAGCGATATAATTAATCGAGTATTACATTTATAAAATTAAAAAATTGCAAGGTAGTTATTAAACCATAATTTTTAGCTGATAGATTCAAGCCTGTTATACATGATGCCTTTATGGAAAAGGGTAAATTAACATGAATGCCCAAACGAAAGTTGGTGGAACAATGCGAATAAAAATTGAGAATTATTTCTTGGATCGCTTTATATTGAAAATAAACATAACTTACCATATCGTGGCCAAATACACTGATTTTTGTCCAATGGAATTCAAATTAACGCATGTAAACCTGTTCTTCTCTCTATGTGGGGTTAGGTGAGGTAATTTCAGATTTTACCTACAAATGTGTTACTTTTTTTAAGTTTTGGTCTGTAAGAAATTATTTATTGAACTGATTTATAATATGATACACAATGTAGACTATTTTGTTTCTTTTCAGCTGAGTTCTAATTGGGGTTTCATTGCTAATTTAGGTTACCACGTATCCAATAAATTTGATTACATTGTGAAAAGCGTGAGCAAATCTTTACATGTATCTTGCACACATTCACATAGAAATCTCTTAGATTGCGGTGAACTTCACCGCCAGGTAACAGATATGTTGAATGAAAATGGGAGACGGGATTTTGATTGAATATAACATAATTAACTTGCACACATTGTTTCGAAACCGCAGCTATTAATCGTTTCCAATGCGTTTGAAGTTTAATTTTTGTATGTTCCTCAATCCGTTTTCCCCCTTAATTCTATGTCATTATTTTGTTATTATAATAAATAACTGTGATGAAAGTCATCTGTAAGCTTCGAATAAACCAGCCAAGATCTGCGTACTCTTCCAGAAATGGACAAGCAAGAATCAAATGGTGGCGCTTCAAGGGGAAGGAGGCTGAGGTCGTTACAAAAATTACAGTCAAAGACAGCTGGAGTAACCTGAAGAACTCCGCTCACGAAGTCGCACTTTCTACTCTCGGAACAACGAAATGAGGACGACGAAGGATCAACAAAGACACGTGGCTCTGGAACGACGATGTCAAGAATGCTCTACGCAAGAAGAAACAATTGTACCACGAGTTTGTTGCAGATAAAACAGCATCTCGTTGGAATGCCTACAAACTAGCCCGTCGAGAAGCGAAGAAGGTCATTGCAGTCACAAAAAACCGACAAGTATGCAGATCTCTACACTAAATTTGACACACGCGAAGATGAGCGTGAGATTTATAGACGTCAAATCAAGGTATCGAGAAACGGAAGACATCCAACGTTTCTACGAAATGGGAGAGCTGTTGGTCGACTGGAAGAAAGTCAGGGAACGCTAGAGCAGTTATTTTGAGACAATTTCCCCATCCACCAATAATAACCAGGTGACCTGTTGAAGGACCAATCCAGGAATTTACCATTGCTGAAGTCGAGTCTGTCCTGAAGGAGATGAAGAGAGGGAAAGCCATAGGTCTTGATGATTTCCCAGCAGAGTTATGGTGCTCTCAACAATGGGATGCAGCTGGTTGGCTAGCAGATATTTTCAAACAGATCATCAGAGAAGGTCAAATACCAACAGATTGGCAGCGGAGCATCACAATACCAATCTTCAAAAAGTAATGAAACCACGCTGCTTGTTCTAACTACCGCCCGATCAGATTACTGAGCCACGTAATGAAAATCTTCGAACGCATTCTCGACAAAAAGATTCGCGGGATAGCCCAAATCACGAAGAACCAGGCCGGATTCGTGAAAAATTGCGGCACAACTGATGCAATCCATGCTGCACGACCGCTGGTCGAAAAATACCGTGAAAAGAACAAGCCGCTGCATCTCGCTTTTCTAGAGCTCGAAAAGGCCTTTGATCGTGTACCACATGATCTAATCTGGTTAACGCTTCGAGATCATGGCATTTCAGAATACTTTGTAAACTGGGTACAGCTTCTGTATACTGAACCAAAGAGCTATATCCAAGCGGTTCCAGGAACATCCAGCGACTTTCGCATCACAGTAGGAGACCATCAGGGCTCGGCCATATCCCCACTGCTGTTCATTCTTGTAATGAACACTGTCACATCAGATTTGCACATGCCACCACCAAGGACACTTCTCTATGCTGATGTCATGTTGGCTGCGGTGAACAAACATTTCCAACGCCAAACACAAAAATGGAATGACCGATTTGCGCGTTATGGTCTGCGGCTAAACAAACGGAAAACTGTGTACATGACAACAGACCCACGATAAGTTGGAACTATCAACGTTGACGGAGAAGATCTGCCACGAGTAACAAAATTTAAGTATCTTGGGTCCACAATCTCCAGCGATGGCCGACTTACAGACGAAGTTAATGCAAGGACATAAGCAGCCTGGATGAAGTGGCGAATGACAACAGGATCTCGGATGAAGGACTATCTGAATTCAAAGATCTACGTGACAGTTGTCTGCGCCGTCGCTCTCCGGCACCGAGTATTGGCCAGCTACAAAGGAGGCAGAGCGACAACTGGGGGTCAAGGAGACGAAGATGCTCAGATGGACAGGTGGCATTACTAGAATGGATAACGTTTCTAACAAGGCCATTAGGAAACGCTTTGAGGTTGCATCGATCCAGCAGAAAATGGGAGAAAACCGGCTGCGATGGTTTGGACATATGCTGCATGCAGAGGACGATACACTGGCAAAAGCAGCCTACACGATGTAAGTCACAGGAAAGAGACCTAAGGAACGACCAAGACAGCGATGGACCGATACTTTGCACAACGATCTGAAGATTGGAAATCTTCATCCAGACATGGCCCACGACTGAACAAAATGGAGACAGCAAATCCACTTAGCGGACCCTGCCCCCTAGCGGGACAAACGCTAAAGAAAAAGAAGAAGAGGGAGTATAAAATAAGATCTGGAAATTCTACATTCTGTAAACACACCGAAAAAATTAATAATAATATTATAATATAAGATTTCCTTGTTATTTCAGGTGTCCGTGGATGTTTCATTTTTAGTGTACGACTTACCATTAAAAAAAAACAAATAGTCGGCTTTTCTGTATAATTAAAATAAAATGTATATACTTTCTCTTTCACATAAACATAGATATGACCGTAGATCAACTTCATCAAATTTCATCAAGCTTTTATCAGACGACAAGTGTGAACAAGTAACTATCATATAACTTTAATTATATAGTTAAATAATTTTGTACGATATGCATTTGTAGAATATTGCAGTATGCAGATAAAATAGACAGGTAGTTCCGGAAACTCACATGCCCCTTACTAAATTGTAAGATGAATTGGGGTACATTAAACAATCAATCATTTAAATCAACATTTTGCATACTATACAATACCAACAACACGTAAATGTATGGGATCTAAAATTACGTTTGTTTCTCTGGTACTAAGAACATTGTTTTGTTCGATTACGTAGAAAGCTACAGAAACAATGTGAAGATCCCATTTGATGTTGACACATTTGAAATTTAGATAACATATATTGAAAACGAATTCTCTTCTTAAGTGTGGGATCTGTGGTGAGAATTTGATAAAGAAGCAGAACCCTGTGTTTTGGCATGCTGGTAAGAACTCTCGACTGTGACAAAAAATAGCACCACTTATGGCAAGATCCCAAACAAAACAGATATTTCTCTTTAAAATCTCCACAGCATCTTCCATAGCAGAATAATAAATTCACTCGCATATTATATTGCAAAAATGAAGATGATTCATATTTGATACATAATTCAACCGTCTCCTTTATGGGTGAAAAGAAAATATATTTAAAAATCGAATCAATTATCTAGTTATCTACATTACAATAACGTAACATTCAATTTTTTAAATTTTCATTTTAATATATTGATAAAAGGATTTTATAAATAATAACAAAATCATAAGCGAATTGAAACTCAATCTTGATATCTGAAATTCCTCAAACTTTTATGGCGAAGTAGTTTTAAAGATATTAAACAATATATTTTACTATTAATTATTTATAAAATTGTTAATTAACAATCAATAATATTATTTATTCTCATTACATAATTATTAGTAAATTTAAATTCACCGTTTTCAAATAAAATAATTTTAGCAACATGTCAAATATATACCAGCAAATGTGAATGAAATATTGATATTCAATATTTGCTAGTATTATTACTTTATGTGAAAAAGAACTCTTTCCTGTTGCATGATGCCGAAATTAGAAATGACTCTTTAGCAATAAACGATATAATGGCTATAACCTGAAGCATTTTATGAATGATATAAATTTCTTCTAAAAATTAAAGTAATCTTTTGCTGTTCTTTTTATTTAACAACATGTCCAGGTTAATAGGGAAATAATAATACGTCTTGGTAATAACAAGAAAAGCAGCTGTAGGAAATGCCGCACAGTAGTGAATCTCTCTAGGGGTCATTAACCATCCGCAAAGTGTGTTGATGGCTTGCTTCATTTTACATTCTGTTTGGGTTGTACGCGCTGCCGAACTCAGAGCTATCTTGTAATTATTTACAGAATTTCAAATTTTGAAGCAACTTTTTATCTGAGACGTAATTGAGTTTGAAACTTCAAGAAGGTTCCGTAAGTCACAAACATCATAAAATTTACGCATTAATGTGCTGGTGATATGCTTCATTAAATTAAAATTTATCTAAGACTAACTATCTTATCGTTAATGGTAATGATATTAATCTCAAGTAAATTCACTCCTTTGTGTCCTTATTTCCCAAATTCTTCGGTCTATTAGTCTAGTGAAACAATATGAAGTATGACATTACTGGTCTATATGAAACAAGATGAAGTCTAACGCAAGAGAAGTAGAATAGTAATAGAAATATAGAGTAATTTCTAATAGGAGTATGCGATAACTCCCTCGGTATGACGGTTTAATGATTTCCGATCAACTATTATCAACGTTGATAGGATCTTTCATTTCATGTTTAATATAGATAAATAATTGAATTTAACAATTTTGCCACATCAAAATGATAATATTTTTAAGTTTAAAAGTTGATTGTCAAGTAGACATGAAGTTTTTGGATAGAAATTTCAAAAAAATATGGATTCATTATAATCAACTAATCTCATAAAGAATATGTAGTCATACTATCCAGTTGATTTATTAAGTCATAAAGCATCATAAGTGCTGGCTCCTTTGATGAGACGGGTGTCGAATGCCTCGTGGCCGAAAAGGCCTTATGACTTTATATATCAACTGGATAGAAAGACTACATATTCTTTATACAATACGGTGTATACCACCAGCACCGAACTTCGTCATACAACTAATCTCAGGGATATATTTTATAATTTAACAAAATGAAATAATGTTAACATATTGACAGTTACAAGATCAAAAAAAGGTTTATTAAACTCAATCACATTCCTCCTCCCCATGTCTAACATAAACACTCAAGTTAAAATAAACACTCAAGTTAATTCATTCTCTCCATCCAACATTTCGTAAGGAATATCAGAAACAACTCACTATGCCAGAGACATAACAATAATGGCACCAAACGTAACGACTGAGACCAGCGTATATTTTACATTTCGCAGGACCCCGCAGCCAGCGGTCGAAATAGTCACGGATCCACTCCGCTACGTTTCGCTTCAGAGACCGCGAGGCGTTTCAGTCGGTTACTTTGATTCCCCACTGCACCCTTTTCTTCTTTCTAAGGCATTTCCCTGCTCTTGCTTTCTTTATGTTCGTCATTTGTTTTCAGTAACGCAAATTCTCTCCCATTTATTTTTTTCTTCTTTTTATTTTATGTATTTTTATTCCCCTGCGTATCTTCAACATTTGAGTTTTTTTACGACTAACCTCACAGTACGTCAAAATAAAATAAATATTTTTCATAAAGTGAAAGATATATTTAGAGCAAACCTTAAAGATTTATTCACTTAGTAGACATCCCATTTATTCACTCAATGCCGTAATATATTACTGATTCTAATTTTATGTAGGTAGTGCACAATCTGGTAATATGTGCAAACACAGGATAAGTTAAAAACAATGTCTTTTTTAAAGAGCTTTCTTTGCTTCTGAAACATAAACACACCTACAAATATTTCTTGTTAACTTCACAGAGAGTTTGAAACCGGTAAAAAACATTTTCTAAATAACGTAATTTCTGAATCGTTTTAATTGCAACCAAATTCAGAGTGTCATCACAATATCTTTTAGTTCTTTTTTCTTTGGATTTTTATGAATGTTGTAGAGTCACATTTAAAAGATATCGAGCATCCATTTCTACACGCTAATTACCCGGGGCTTTGCTCACGAAAATTTTGTAACATGTCTGCAACTTTATTATTTCTAATGTTTCCATTTACTTCCAGTGAGTTCCCATTAATGTTGGTGGTTTAATAGTGTTGGTGTGTATCCTCAACCCCAACCCGAAATCTATAGATCCGGTGTAATTTTCGTTTTTTTTATATTTCAAAATTATTTTTACTCGTAAACCCATTTTCACCCACACCCACAAGGAGTTCTTCCATGAGAGCTAAATTTAGACTTACACTATCAACTTGGCGACGCCGAAAACTGTAGACTCGTCATTGGTATCTGTTATTTTTTTAAATTTTTTCATGCCATCCCCTTCCCTATGGGTTCTGGAGTTTATGTGGGCTAAATGTGAACTCTGGCGTCTACGAGAATGTCACAACTAATTTCAGTAACCCCGTATTCTACATGATCTCATCGAAATATCCGTCATTTTCGCTTATTTTTTACGCATCATCCTCTTCTCTTCCCCTTCCCAAGAATTATATTCCCTCACAGGGGATGATCGTGGACACAAGTGTGACTCTGCTCTACCGCATATTAAAAAATAATGTATTCAACGCCAATATCAGTGATATTTGTTTGATTTTTGCCTGTCCCTCGTTCACACCCTTTCCGCAGGGATGCTAGTGTATGCTATCTCCCATGTGAACTGATTGTGAACTTCATCGGGGCTCTTCTCAATCTCAACAGCACCAAAGAGTATGGTTTCGAATCTAATATCGGATTTTTCCAGTAACTTTACTAGTCATTCCCTTACCACCCCCTCCCTAGAGGTGACAGACATGCATGTTGTCAGATAGTCAGTCATGTCTATCACGTTTGGTTGAAGTTTCACACGGCACTCTAGAGTTGTGATGGGATATACATAAAACATTCCAACCCCAAAATCACCGCGTATGGGGTGGATTTTAGTAAAATTGTAGTATCTGAGATTTTGTGGTTATTCAGTAAGTGGTATATATAAGTTGCATTTTACTAACTAACTGACACCCTCATCAACAAAAAAAATTCTATAAAAGGTGGTAACTTTAAACTGTAATTCTATGTTTCTGTCGTATTGTAGAGCTGTACTAAGAGAATATTTTTGAAATTTCTGTTTTAAAGAGATGAATTAACGTGAATTTTTACTAATATTATCTTTATCATAAGATATTTTCTCGTTTTTTTGTATTTTAAACCCGAAAGTTTTGTCGAAAGTGCATTTGAACAAAGAGTTACACGTTAAAATAATGACAACTCCCATGAAGTCAGGATGTGTCGCTGGTCTTTTTGCATAAAAATTTATATATCGATGGCTTCCAATAACGTATTATTTTCTTATGTATACTCCTGGAAATATAAAAGGGCTCAGGAAAATATTCTAAGTTCCGCGCGCTAATTTGGAGCCGTTAGATTTGCAACGCTACGTCTCTGCGACGTGAGAAAAGCTCCTCACTTTCGTTCGACCAATCGTAGGCAAACTTGAAATGCTTCCATATTTGGCGGACCAATAGAAGACTAGTACTGGTGAATATACCCCTATTAAATCGTAACGAGAGGAAATGTTTTATTATGCCGCTATTAAAAAAATATTTTGTAAATATTAATTATTCACATTTTGGACTTCCATAACAAAATATATTCTGTATATTCCTAAGTTCAATAAAATTTATCATTCTCTATATTTAAAAGACATCTCAAGATTCCTTGTCTCACAAAGCCTTTTTAGAGAATATAAATGATATTAGAGTATCTGTGTAAAAGTTTCCGTCTTACTGTAAAATCAATATAGTTTTTAACATAGAATTCGGATATCATCGCAAAATATCGTATGTATTTTGTAAAATTCGAATCAGGAATTAGTACTTATAAATATTCCTATAATTTCTTAACTTTATGCAGTGGCGTAAAAAACTCAAAGCTCATTGGCATCAAGTGGTGTGTATTGTCTATCGTAATTTCACATGATTTGCAATTCTTTTACGCTATTCTTATATGTCAATCGGAATTCAAGAATTATAGAAAACAATTGTATTAAATATGAATGAATAACACTAAAGGTTAATTCTAGTGATATCATTAATAATGTTAAACCACTTTAAGAATAAATAAATTACATCTACTAGAAATATAGTGTTCCCAGATATAACGTTTTGACTGTAATCGTGCAACAAATAAAACAACATGCTTAGAGAGTAATATTACAAAAACCTTTTTTTAGATTTCAGTAAATGTAACAAAAACACAATTCACTTTCATTAAGATATTCAAATGAAATTGAGTTGTATTCCCACAGATTGACTAAAATTATCGCACAATAAAACATCGCATTTCAATAATGATAAAATTAATTAATATTGCATTTAATTGAGTATCTCGCATTCTCTCGGATATCAATTTCATCATATCCGCTGTTTTCCTTCTTTCCTTTTTCTTTCATACGTTCTTTCTTTGGTTTCCCTTCCTTTCCTACTATCCATTTCCTTTTTCTTTCTTTCGTTCTTTCTTTCTTATTTTCCTTCCTAGACACTTATATAAATTCAGGAAAATTAATTAAAATTCATTCACATTAATTTCAAAAGAGTACCACTTATATGTTTCACAAAAACAGAATTCATTTGATACGCATATAATAATAATAATAATAATAATAATAATACTTCATTTAAAATGTTAACATCGATATTCCGTATTTCAATAGCAGGGGACGAACATGGTAATTTAGATGCATTCTTTACGAATATATAACTTTTTACAAACCAACATGGATGTTTATATTTGTGAAGATAAACTTCTTAATTAGACATTAAGCATAATATTTACAGTAAATTAAAATAGCAGCGAGGCAGATGAGAATAACACACAAAAATTTAAATATTAAGTTATTGTAACTAGTAGGTCTCAGCATTCCAGATTCTGTGTCATATTTTAAGAACTTGTTATTTTAAATCTAGAAATGTCATCTAATTAACATAATTTTTTACCATCAATACAATAGAGAATTTCGTATTTTCAGAAAGCATTGAACAAAAACATGAAATTATACGAATAAGATTTTTCATTGGAATTTATGTATCTTATGTGGAGTATTTAAATGGCGTTTTACTTTTTGCTGCTTTTTAAAATGGAAATTTAGATCCCAGTAGTGCTCATCCCGGACAGACCAGCGAGACGCGAATGACACGTCACTTTTGTTTACCAAATAGAACGTGGAATTAGAGAAGTTTATATATTTGGTGGTCTAATGGTAAAGCAGAAACAACGAAGAGATTCGTAATAAAACTCACGAAGATGAAAGTTGAATTTTATCATTATTTGTGGAATATTTTTGTAGTTTTTAGTCACACACATTTCAAAGTATTCATAGCAAGTAATACATATGAAGACAAAAAGCTAAATTTCTCCTTGAAATTCAATCAATTTGCAATTATTTGGTCTCAATACGACATGCCATGGAATGGAATATATTGGAAATTATAGGATTGTGTAACTGAATGATGAATAATGCAGAAAAATCGTTGTTGTACCACAATACAATCCGGATTTCTTTGAAAGAATTCAATGACACAAATTTGCTAGTCGAGCCGTAAGTTTACGAAATATTTAGATTTAAGCTCATATCTTGAGAATTCTCTTTAGTAAAGTCAAGACAAACTGTCTCCTTGTAGACTCCAATGACCCATGACATTAAGAAATAAAAGCATATTGGCATCAATTAAGATGTGTTTGTTGTGGATCCAAGTGTTTTTCCAAGATTTCATATTATTTACAATTATTGCTTAATAGCAAGATGTAAAAAATATTGGATTACGAAAGAACAAGAATGAAAAAAAACGGATATCAAAACACTCTCACAAATTGGAAAGCACAGATCTTACACAAATATATCCATATATCCAAACACAATATTTAGACCATTTAACTTATAAAACCCTGTTGTAAAACTCAAGAATATTACTAAATGTGGTTTTGATCTGAGCAAACACATCTTAAAAAACCACATTACTTTTATCTAAATTTCAGATTTTTTTGCGGGATTTATGCTGGTGCCGAAGATGAAACTTTCGTTATTTAATTCAGTAGGATTTAATGGTCGGTAACCTAAAATTACACCAATTTAAAATACATCAATCGAGAAGACAAACATAATTATGGAGAGAGATCGCAATGACAAATTCACTATCAGTCATTCGTTATACTCGTTTAGAAATATTGTTTCAACACACAAAATATTAGATCCCACTCTAAACCATATAACTTATTGAATGTTAAAATACACTTTTAAAATTATAATTAGTTTGATATTAGTAAATAATAGGGTTGGTTGTTCTTGTAGGTTTCATTCAAAGGCACACATTGCGACTAAAACATGTTGTCTCTAATGCAAAATCAGCAATATCAAATTTAAGTGTTTCTAAAGTGGGAATTGGAAAAGCAACATTACAAAGTGTTAATAAAGTTACGTGAGACCATTGTATAAAACAAACTTAATTCTTGAGGAAGCTAGGTTATATTCAAATGATAAAAAACTTATATATCGTTGCTCGATTTCTATTTTCTTAGCATTGTATGGTTTGATTTTGTTCAACACGTTGAACAATAATAAAAGTAATTTGAAGACGATTGAATATATCAGATGATATGGAAATGAACTGCGAATGCTTGTTATCTGCTTAGATGTCAACAAAGTTGGTGCGATGACGCGTTATGCGACGTTGCCCAACATTTTTAGATATTCTCAGCATCGTGAGAGCTTTCATGAAGATATCGTTTATTTCACCTCTCATACAGACATTCTCAGCTGATTTATGATTGAATTCGCTTTCAAAAATCTTTTCTGATATATCACCGGCTATTGAATCAGTGGCTTATAGATCCTATCATTCGTGGAAGGGCTTCGTTCTCCTAAGCCACGTCTCCCATGATGTAGGGAGGGCCAATACACTTCAAATTATTTCATTTTACACGCAGAAATTATTATATTATTTGGAAACAAAATTTCGTCAATCCATAGAAATATATACAAAATTCTGCAAATTTTCTTTGAATAGTTATTTGTTGAAATTATTTCTTTCATCTACGACTGTATGTAGAAATGTTTGCAATACCTTATCTTATCTGATCAGACGACATCGTGTTTCTCTATGGAGGGGGAACTTGATTTACACGATCTTAACAAAGTGAATCTTACGAAGTATTCTACTGCCATGTCTCAACGCGAGCGCTCCGTTATGGAAAAGGTGATTGCGTTGGTGGAAAGTGCCAATTTCAGTGCCTCGGCAGCTAGAAGGCAATATGTAGTAAGTCAAAGAACTGTTTACATGTGCGTACGGCAGTATCGCGAATCTGGGGAGGTTGGAATGCGTGCTAACACTGGTTTGTGGCAAGTTTCTACTGAAACCCAGGACACCGTTTTGGTGAACCTGGCTAAGGAGAATCCTTTCCGCTCTTCAGAACTGTTCAGACGCCTGTCTCATTTTCCCAGTTGCGCGAGAACTGTTAGAAACTATCTGAGAGATAATGGACTCCAATCTAGGAGATCAGCGAAAAAGGAGGCGCTTTCCAAGGAACATCGAGTGTATAGGTTAGCATTTGCCGAGGAAAACATTAATTTAATTGGGGAAACGAGATTTTCTCAGACGAGAGTGTTTTCTCCTCTGCAAATGACGGATCTGTGCGCGTATATCGACCTCGTGAAACCCGCCATTGTTCTGAGTATGTGTCAGAGAGCGAGCACGATGAATAAGTTATGTGGCGCGTGAATAAGTTCTCGCGGTGTAGGCGTTCTTCACAGAATACAAGGTCGTCTTGATGGGCATCAATATCTCCATATCTCGCGAGATATTATGATCCATTCGGTTGGGCAATTGTATCCTGCTAAAGAACTATTTTTTCATGATCATTCATCTGTCCACACGTCTCAATTGGTGCAGGAATGGATTGCAGAGCAGGAGGAAGTGGAAATTCTCCACTGGCCCCCGTATGCCCCTGACCACAATCCAATCGAAAATGTGTGGGCGGAGACTAAGCGTGTCATGGCCAAAAATTGGCCTGATCCACCTACCACAGCCACTGATGCACTCTGGGATGTTGTATGTGAAGCGTGGAAGGAAGTTGCTAACAGCACGACTTAAGCGTCCATCTGAGCTAATTCAATCCCTAGACGGTAGCAAGACGTAATAGACTTTGAGGAGTATTTGACTCGTATTCAAGTGACCAAACAGTCCTTTTAAGGTCTCCAAAAATGCAAACAAAGTAATTCACAACTTCCTGAGAATTAAATACTTTGCTTATAAGATATTTGGTCTACTAAGTTAAAGATTGAAACTAAAAGAATACTAATAAAAGTGGATTTGAACTAGGTAAGGTCACTTCATACTTTCCACCTAGCGATCAGTTACTTCATCAATATACCAAACAGTGTGTGTAAAATGTATCGCTCTTACTCCTTGATTCCATGCAATTAATTTATAAGATCTTTTTAATTATAAGAAAATCATTGTTTTAAATAAAAGTATATTACGCCCGTTCTTTAACGGTTAGTAATTACCATTAAAGTAATACGGCTAGTATTAATAAACGGCTAGTAATTACCATTAAAGTAATACGGCTAGTTATAGTACGGTGTTGTCCATTTTACCGTCAAAGTGTAATAAAGACGTGTAGTTTTGCATCCTCCTTATTTCTATTCTTAGCAAGAAATACATATATGAATGTAGTTTTATTGCTCTGTACACTGTTAGTTTAAACCAATAAATGCACATAAATTTTTTCTTTATTAAATATTCTGCTCAAAATGTATAATATGATAAATCTAGATGCTACATGAAAGTATTTTTTTGAAAATATTGTTTTTATATAAATTAGACAAGTTAGGGCATGTCCATTTCCTACGAAATATTTTTATTCAAACCAAGTATACTTTTATACATTTTCAACATAACATACGTTGATGAGCTTAGTAAACAATGCTCTGGTGTATTATCATAACACACTTAGATTAGAATTTGAAACTCTCGAATTGCTTTTTATATCATTGTTTTCTTCATTTATTTGTAGAATTGATAGCTTTTTAATTCAATACTGAATAATTTCTGCATAGATTAATTGAAATTTAAAAGGCATTAAAATTTCCTCGTGAAATATATTATTGAATACTTTCATTCACAAATAAACAAACCTTTCCTTGATTGGGCGGCGACGGGCCTGGCTTAATCGCCTTTGGAATTTCCGGCGAGCACAGTGCTTGAAAATGTTATTTCAAAATCTATACTGGCCCCGATGTCACAGTCTGCCAAATATATAAGCAGTTGCATGTTTGCCTACGATTCATCGAACGAAGGTGAGGAGCTTTTTTTTCGTCGCAGAGGAGTGGCGTTGCAAACCTAACAAATCCAAACTTATAAGAGCGCGGGACTAAGAATATATTCGTAGGTCCTTTTATTATTCCAGGACCGTACAATGTGATTAGGAAAGTGTCATCTCCAAATGGTTTGAGTGTCGAAAGCACGTTTATTTACACGGTGTAGCCGGGGGTACCCTGTCTTATTGAACACAGAAAACTGAGTCGTCTATTGCTTGTCGTTTGTTTATGTACAGGTGTTATGAGTGCTCTCTTACGACAGGACAGTAATACAACAAGTAATACAACAAGTGCTACAATACTACAAGACAGTAATACATGTAATACAACAAGTGCTACACGAGAGATTATTTAATAAAACTCGTTGTTCGCAGCGGTGTGATGCTTTGACACAGGCAACCATCTGTTTACCTATACAATATTAGATTTACTGTACAACGGATTAGCTTTTGTAGGTCATTAACTCCACCCTAACGTTTCCGGAACAATATTTTCAGGGGTAAAATAATATGTTTTTTTCAGTATATCATCATAACCGGTAGTGTATCAACATGTCCAATGAATCCATTACCCTGTTATAGTCGTCGGATTTTTGGTTTTCTTTAACTTCTCTTGTCATTTTTCGCCTTTTCATACTCATATACTTCTATCGCAGTAATACTTTCCCATTAACACTTTATCACTCACTTATACTGTCCGTAAATAAAACGTATATCTCCAAACATAAGATACCACTGAAATAAAAACAAAGTCAAATTACAATTATGAGTACCAATACTTGATCAAATTTTGATATTAAAGTAAGGTATTTACGTTCACAATTAGCGTACATTTTGTTCGGTTTAGTTATAGGTACGAGTTTAATATTTATAATAATGATTAAAGACCAAAAATATTCAAGATTGTGTCATTTCTCGATTCGAATCCGGTTTATGTCCTCGATATGAAGACAACGCTTTTTTATATCACATAACATGTATATTATTTTTAACTGATTGCCTAGTCTTTTCGTCTTAAGATTTTATAAGCATTTTTATACAAACAAAATTTTTGTTTTCTCTTAACTTTGTTTTCCTGTACTTCAAATATGCTTTCCTTCCCAAATATTCTTCTTTCCATATTTCTATCGTGAAACGTATCTCCCCATTCCTCATTTCCTCTCTCTCGCAAAATAACTTGGCTCGTTTTCTTCTTTCCACCGTATTGCACCAACCCTCAAAGCTCCTGTGGGGAAGAGCGCAAATCTCTCTTCAAACGTCGTAACCCACATCTCGTCAACTGCGGTGCCCTAGCTGCGTCTGCGGTATGGCGTCACGGAGGCAACTTGGAGGAAGAGATCTGCCTTCGTCTTCGCCACAGCTCTGTAGGGAGTGCCTCCATCGAAACCGGAAGTAGAGGCCGTAAATAGTTCTTCAGGATGTCGGCTTCAGTGCCAGCATCTCGATTGTAGCACTCCGATGTCGAAGGAACATCATCTTCTGATTTTAAAGGCTTGGATTTCTGCTCGGGTTGATATTGTTTTTCTGAAAATGCATGTTCCTTTTGTTCGAATAATATACTAGGAAATTCTTTTAGGGTTGAACAACGTGTATATTATTTGGATTCTATTTGGATAAAACAAAACAAGGAAAGAGTAAATTTTATTTTTGGTCGAAGGCTTTTTTATCCTCATGGTTTGCAGAATGTAGAAATACTTCATTAAATAAATAAAATTTAATGAAAAAACCTTGTTTATAGTTAGCATAATAGTATGTATTCATGTACTGCATGTATACGCATTTTACGATGGTTCAAACAGAACAAAGTATACAATGGTTAAACACGGGGAATATTCGATCGTGATCTTTTAATTTTCGGGAATGTTCAGAGTGGAGATATGACACATAATTATATTTATGCCGACGAGGAAAAAAACCTCTAATGATGAGATTTCTTAATTAATATTTCCCTCTCCGTTCATTCCTCCTTGTATGTTCCTCTTTAATTCACTTTTCCAGTCACTGCTTACTCTGCGACCGATTTTAAATATTAACTAGAGCCTTAATCACTGACTGTGGTAGCATTTTCGCTTCCAGCGTAATGTCTAGTGGGAGTGTGCGAATTCGTTTCCTTCTCGGTCGAAATTGGTGTAGTTTTCGCCTCTGATCTCTTCCCTTACTCTGAACTAGAGCCTCGTTTATACAGAGAGACAAAAAAGCGAACAGAACTTTGAAGAGTATCAAATAGATTCTCATACTTTTTGGATCTTCTGTGCGCGCGTAATAAAATGGCTATCCTTTGTTTTTGTTTACGCTGGTTGTGCATGGTCAAGTATGTGATGTATTACCATATCTCTCTGCAAGGGAACAAAAATGGCTGTCACCTGACTCCACGATGGCAGAGACGGGTCACGCCACAACAGCAACTAAGTTACGCAGAAAAGAGTTAAAAAACAAATAAGTTGTCGGTTAAAATAAAAGAGCCTTGTTTTGCACTGCAACGAAGACGAGGAAGCAGAATGCTGAATGTAAAATAAATAAATAAATAAATAAATATATGTCGCCTGACTGTTCCCGCCATCCTGGTGAGGGGTGTTTCAGCACACCCAATCAGATGACGCGACGGCAATGTCTTTTCTCTCTCAAATAAAGGACTCTACTTTGCACCTTACCTCACGATTCCCAACAACCAAAATCTCCTCCAATTCATTCAAATGCCATTGCATGAACCTCGACAAACACACCGTTTTCCAAATCATGCTGCATTACAAAAGAAATTTGAATTTTTGACTTCAGTAAATTTAAAACCATCAATATGCGCAACAAACGAATAATATGAATAACGAACAAACGAATAATCGTAATATGACTTGAGAAAACACTGAAGAAGGGTAATCTGTACTTTCGAACCTAAATATTAGCTAAAAGAAGATTATAAAAATATCATTTTATTTGCATCGTATTATACCTAACGTTTTTCCATGAGAGAATAGATTCTCAGCAAACACATTGCCAATTTCCTGAGCATTGTGGTTTGTTGTGGCTAGCTTTTCTCCATTTTCGAGTTAGTTGATTTGTTTTATCATGCGTGGTTTGAATCTGAATTGTTTTGACCATTGAAAACGACACACATCTATATAAATAAAAATTAAATGCTGTTCGTTGGTAAGCGGATCACTTGAGAGCAGCTGGACCGATTTGACTAATTAAAAAAAACTGTTCGTAATAGTTAGAATATGATTCTTAGAGAAAGAAAAATGGGAAAAGTTGCCCGAAAAATTGGAAAATTCGATTAAAATTGAATGTGCTTTTTCTATGGGTTTTTTGTATGAACTGAAGACCATAACTCACGATTCGAACGTAATTGTTCTTTTTTGTTTAGTTCGTTAGTACTGGAAAAGTTTTCAGGAAAAAAATTAGTATAATTACAAAGGAAATTCGGACAAACTGAAAAAATCATAATTTTTGTATGCACTCGCGATCATAACTGACGATAGGAACGACATATTTACAATACAAATGTAAATAAAACACCTTGAGATTCATTATGATTTAAAATTTAATAGAAGAAAATATACCATTTGGTTGACATGAAATTCTGAATTAATTCAATTGTGACTTAAATTTTGGAACAGAACCGCATGGTTTCAAGTCGATCATATTCCAGGCACATCCCTCATGTCTAGTATTTCATTTGTGTACTGTCGGTAAAATTAACCTCACATACATAATTTCCCATTGTCGTGCTTCTGAATGTACCCTTCAAATTGAATATCCTTGACCTCAATCGTTAATAGATACAATGATTACTCAAAAATACGTTTTTTCATTGTTATTTTGTTTACACATTTAAAATAGCTCTCAGAAATTCACAAAACGATCACAAACAAATTCATTGAAATTTGGACAGGACAACGCCTGTCGGGTCAGCTAGTTTCAGTAGATATAAAAGGAGATTCAATATTTCTATTCAACATTTTACGCGAGGTAAGTATCGAGAACTCGGCTAGTAATAAATGAAGTAATTCTTTGAATACTCAATTAACTTTGATAGTTTTAGTTAGAAAACTTTTCTGTTTCTAGTTTTTACCTGCAATTTTGCAATTTCATTTTGTAAAACCTTTCTATAAAGTGTTCTGTTTTCGCACTCCGTATGCTACATATTTAATTTTTGTTATTATATTTCTCTGTTGCCGTTATTTCAAATTCAATAAATTTTATACCTCTGCATGTGTATTTTATGAATTTTAGTCTAAAAAACAAAGTTCAATTTGAAAAATCTATGAAAGTGCCAATAAAGCTGATAAGAAAGTACAAATAATTTGAGTGGTTAAAATTAAAAAGCCCTATGTCTGACAAATCTTAGCGGAAACGGCAATTCGATATCTTTATTCGTTGAGAAGATGTTTGAGGTGTTTTATTTGACTGCCACCTGTTTTATATCACAAATAGTTGTCTCGGAAGTAGTAAAATTCATTGGAGATCTTTTTAAAGTATTATGAAATATTATTCCATCACCTGACAAACACAAAGAAAACAACTCGCACACAAAAAAATTGTATTGTTGGATTCTTTACTTCTATATGGTTCAAATACATAATTTATAAACAGAACATGTATATGAAACACAAAATGACTATATATTGACACTTAAATTACAAACACGTACAAATATTAATTCAGAGTATGTGTTTAATTTTTACTTATCATTAATATTACATACCACAGAACATTCTTAACGCATTGCTTAATCGCTTTCATGTAGATTATTTCTCTGTATCTCAGCGTGGATAATACTGTTGTGACAGATAAAATGTCATACTCGCTAGTTGCATTTGCCAATGATGGTCACATGATTTTCCACCGTCGATTCTTCGATAGAAGCTATTCTAGTTTATCTATCCATATGCTATTCATTCAACTCTCAAAAGGACGCTCATCAAAGACACACTAGATTGGCAATAAGCTTCTCCTTTCAACTTGATGTTTCCACATTTCCTGCAATAGACCTGCTGTTGGCTGATTGTGTCCTTGCTAACACCGATCGTGTTAAGTGTCCGGAGCGGTGAACATCAGAACTAATATTAACAGAGATGATGAAGCAAAAGCTATTTGCATGTGATCAAAAAGCATAATAACTCAAACGTTTTACAGGAAAATGACTTGTATTTACGGAGCCGAGATGCATTACATTCCATATTCCAAATTTTATCTATGTTGAGGAACGGAAAAAACGTTATCTATAAAATATGTTTGGATGTCAGAAAGGTTCTCACAATGCACCTTTATACCGGAATATCGTATTGTTGTAGTTCTGGCAACATTAAATCTTTTAAACGTCTAAAACTTTTCGAACCATTGAAATTAGTCATTTCAGCCTACATTTTACCCATTTAATCACACTTTCTATAATCAAATGAAACTCCGTCCTGAAATACGATTTTTGCGACATGAAGGTCATCAAAGTCCAGTCCTGATAAAACTCGACACTCAAATCCACTGTTCGCTTCTGTGACCAATTTTGTAATTATATTAGGGCAGATAAAGTGTTAGTTATTGAGGTTACTGCGATGTGGTTCCTCCCACAGAGTACACTAGTTGATAAAGGGCTACAATTTTCGGGAACCGAGACTTTTACGATATACTACTTCACTATTGTATATGTGTCTTAGTTCAAATTCCTCCCCTGATACATTCTCCAGGACTTCTACTACCAATAGTGTTTGCTACGGATAGACATTTACCAGTTTAAGATTTTCCTTGCGCATAATTTTATGGTTAAATGTAAACTAAACAGTGCGTTGCCTCTTACGAAACGATAAAAAACACGGTAACTTACATCAACAACTCCCTTCATCACACATTTTTATCATCTCTGGCATCTCCAGTAACAATCATTGCGATCAAAACAATTATTTACGTCACCACGTTCACTCGCCTCCATTTTGTCAAGGTCACAACTTATATTGCCAGGAATGTGGAACGTCTTCAGTGGTCACGTCAAGAATCGCGTCAAGTCGAGGAGATTTAACGTTAAGTATGTTGTTTAACGTTTAGTGTTAAGTATGAACTCTTAAACATGGATTATTTTATCTGTTCCTCAGATCATTCTAAATGTCTTTCCGCAGTCCCTTTACATTATTAACTTCTAAATTAATGTTAGATTCTGAATCAGCCGTTTAGTAATTGAGTTGATCTGAACTCTTGGTAGGGTCAACGTCGGGAGGCGAGTGACCTCGGGATCGGACATTGAACTTAATGTGCTTTTATGTGATATTACATGTGTAATGAACTGCACTATGTTTGCGTAGTTGTCATTACGTATCAATCAATCATATCAATCAGTTATCTGCAATGGGATGGTTTCATTTATTCTATATTGAAACTCTGTAGAACTTGTGATACATTTCTTGAATATCAGTCTTTGAGACCATTCTTCTTTGTCAATATATATAGTTTCCTTATGTTCGAAGATAATAGAAGGTATTATTATTGATAAAAATTAGTTCATTTAGCTATTATATATTTCTTTTAGTTTTATATTTACTGATAGCTTATGTATATTTCTTCTTCATAAAAAAATTCGTTTAAACCTTAGATATAAGTAAGTCGTCAGCCTTTCCTAATTCCATATTTTGAAGAAGAGGATCCGTGAACAACGGATTTTGTTAAATATCTATTTTAATTTGGTTTTGAATTAAAATAAAATTTGTCTCTTTCCTTTTTTGCCAAACTGTTCTTTAGAATGTTGTATGTGCAAATTTTTGTGCATATTAATATAGATTGACTTAAATCTTAACTTTTTTAATAGAAAGTCGAAATTAACATCTTTAAACTTGAGTCATGGAAATCTGTGAAAATATTTTCCTTTAGGGTCCCAAATACCCTACGACCTACCATGTGAATTAACTATGAATTGTGAAAGTGATGAAATAAATTTTTAAGAAAGCAAATCCTTTGATCCGCAGCAACAGGGTTGACAACAGCACCAAAATTTTCACCAACAAATCCAAACACCCAGACGACACTTTACCCTTCGCAACCCTAGTGTGATCTCACTACCCTCCATCCACCATCACCATCCTCATTTCTCCCCCTTTCTCAGCGTTGCCCAGCGAAGGGCCTGGCGCCCAGCGTGCGTCCCTTGTGCATTATTCAGCCTTTAATAGTCCGCAGGGAGTCGGTCGGCTGGAGCGCGGGTGCTTCTGCGGCAGGGTGCTAATCCGACACCGCGGCGACGCCCCGACCGATGCCGCCGCGGCCTCTTGGCCCCCGACACGCAAGAGGAACATCCAATGGCCAACCCTCCCTCCCACCCTCTAGAGACTGGTTACTCAGAGATAAGCCATCTAACGCCCCATTTCTAAAGATTAACTTACGCGATGAATGGGGAGAAAATATTGTGACGACACGATATTAAATTGATATGTGGAGATTTTTAGCTTCATATTTCAGTCTTTTGCGTAATATTAACTGTAATACATCTTAGCCATTATTACTCAAACTTAAAAATAGTCATTACAATTACTTAAATTATAATGGAATTTATTTTTATTATTTTACTTGGAACATTTTTACACGGCACACATTTATTTTAATTTCTATTTGTAACTGGTATACACAAAGTGCAACAATTGTTGACACATTTTTTTTACAAAAAATTCTACATTTAAAAGAGCTTCAAAAAATAATGGAGTCAGCGTGGCTCAGTGGGTAGAGCGCTGAGTTGCTGGCTGGATGGCCGGGGTACGATCCCCTGTTTTTTCATCATACCTCAACATATAGGCTGACTCCCAGACCTACTCAACCAGCTGTAAAATGAGTACCAGGGTCTATCCTGGGGTAAAACCAGTCGGAGCGAGATACTGACCACATTTCCTCCTGGTGCCTTGACCCAAGTAATTGGGGAGCTCTACCCTCCGCGAACCCGCGAATTGATATTTTCAATCGGGACGTATCGAAAGGAAAATGATGGAAAGTTCACTACTGGTTTGTAAATGATGTATAGCGGTATTTGTTACATATTTGTATTGATTGTTATTTGATTGAAAAGACACAGATTGGTGAAGGGGCGATGAAGGGTCTATAACTAATTGTACAACTTCCTCCATGTGCCTCTTTCCACTCTGGCATCAAATACTGAATGCCAACATTAAAATAGTTTAAGACCAAATTCAAAACAGACGTTACCACTTGAGTCATAATAAAGTCATTCGGTTTCTTAAATACTTTGGTATGTTCATTTTTATTTTGTATTTTATTATTCGAGAATTTTTAATGACTAATTAGTATGAAGATTTTTCAAACATATGTGTGTAACATGTTCTCGTTAATTTATTGGCACATTAATACAAATACTACAGAGAAAATTATGTAATTTCAAAAGAAAATAAAGTGAAAGTTTTTTCAAAAAATTTATGACAAATATTATGGTATTACGTGCGCGTCGACTTAAGTCAAGTTGCTAACTATTCACGAAACTTGGAAATATTCACCAAAGTAGTTCTTATTAATTAATAATTCATTGTACTGATTTTTTATTTGGATGAGGACAATTATTTTGTGATTTTAAAACTTTATGATTAATTTAGACTGTTGTTTGACCTCTTTTTTGACAAGGGTCGGATTGTCTTCAGTCACGTGATGCGGCTGCCATTTCCGTTAGAACAGTATTTTCCACAGTTTTTGGTGAAATATTCTTGAAAACACCCCGTAAGATATGAAAATATCATTGTGTTTCTATTTCCATTGCTATGTTTTAGAAGGTTTCTTTCGTTATGTTAAGCCGATGCTTTTGCCAGAATATAAAAGAAACATGAGCCCGCGAAAGTTTATCCATATAAGTCCATATTAATTCTAAATAGTAAAGTCAAATAATTATAAATTTTGCGCTGTAAAGGTATAAAAATTCATCGCCACTGGAACTATCATTTAAAATTTTTTAGGGGGTATTTACCCTGGTCGCATTGACTCATATAATATCTTAAAGAAATTACTTCATTAATCTAATTTTTGGAATATTAATACTTCTTGTATAACTTGTATCGTATTCATAAAAAATACTTGATCTGTTTGGAGAATATGCGATTAAGTAGAGCATCTGAGGTAATTGATGGATAACTCTGTATCAAACCTAAAGATACGTTAGGTTAGTGCTCATGTTTGACGTCTAGGATGAGTTCTCACCCAATCTGACATAAAATTACTTTTTTTTTTCGATGTGTAATACAAGCAACATCTTCGTGTCCCGAGGTCAAGAAATTGAGAGACTCTAACCTCTGTTTAGTCCAAGGCCTTGTTTAGTCAGTGGGGGTTCTTGGGTGTTTATGAGGGGAAGGCGAGCTATGTGCCCTCGACAAAGCTAATACAAATCTCGTGTGCTGTTGAACAACTCGCTGATACTTATAGCAGGAAACACGAAAAGTTGAAGTATTTCAAAAGTACATTAAATGAGAGAAAATGAACATTACGTATTGAACGGTTTTTGGTAGTGTGTATGTGTATATGTACCTGGGGGCCTTGAGAGGGCAATTAAAATCCGACTAAATAAGTATATTTGTGAAGGCGATTTTGCTGTTGAACATTTCTTATATAGAGCAAAATAAAAGATGTGTATAATGAGATTGCTGATAGGAAACTCAGTGATTCTGTGTATGGAATATAACCTTAGGAGTGAAGAATACTAATGTAAAATAGTCAAATATTTGAAATATAATAAGTTTTGACTATATATGAGATTTTCTCGTTCCCTCTATGAAGAAACTGTTGTTAATACGTTGTATTTAGGAAAGAACCCCCAATCTTTTGTAGCATCCTCAGTACTTTGTACCCAAGACTAAGTAACCAAAGCATGATAAAGCACCACAATTACCACGTAAGTAACCAAAGAACTTTCAAACAAGATTGACCAATATCTCAACACATGCACATGCACATCATTATTTAAGCCAATGAATTTGTTTCAAAATACCATGGTAAGGATCTACAAGACCAAGGATTGTTAATATTAAAGTTGTCAAAGTTTTTTATTTTAGATCTAAAATATGAAAACCACTCGACAGATCACATAAGTAAATATACATTGGGGAGAGTGATTTCCAGAAAATTAAGAACAAACACAACACAAAATATTAATAAGTAGTAAAATAATACCTTACTTCACAAGGTATTCTTGCTAATTTATTTCATAACGTTATCCAAATTACTTGTTCAAAATATTCCTCAATTTTAATGCACCTACATTAAAGTGATTTTGTCACATGAAATCTCACGGGGGTGTTTTTTATATCAAAGTTATTTATCGGTGAATCTAAAAATGCAAATGAAACTGGATTTATACTAATTTGCTTCTTTATTTGTAACTTTTATAACATTTGAGAGTTTAACCCTTGCTTCAGGGAATCCGATGTTTCTATCATTCAGAGATTACGCAATCTCCAAATTTGTTTTATGGAAAGAATCCAAAATTTCATAAACTTTAGTGGTTCTTCGTGACGGCGGGTGAGCGCAGCGAATGTGAAGTAACTTCCTCTTCCGACGTTCCGAGTGCTCCCTGCGACAAAGTAGTTTAAGTATCAAGGTTGTAGCTGTGACGGTCGCAGCTGCAAGGGTTCCCGTCGTGAAGTTGCTATTTCCTCTGAGCTCTTCCCCAATCCTCCTCCCACCTTGACTCAGTTTTATTAAGGTGCTCGTAGAGAAACGCACGAGGCATTTCATTAACATTTATTCAAAATGAAAATATGTTTTTCCTTCTATCAAGTCGTACCTTCTGAAATCTGAAAAGAATGATTAAATATAACGAATTATTATGTTTTGAAATCGGTAAAGTAAATTATGAAGTTAGATTTGTTAGTTAGAGTAATAGTTTATTAAAGTAGTACATAAATGACTTAGTGAAGTGATTTACATAATGTAAAATAGTATTCTTTTAACGATGCGGTAAAGAAAATAAACTACTTGAGGTACACTTTTTATTCTATACTTTTTTTCTGAATAGTTTCTTCAATTTTTCTCATTATTCTTTATTTTTCTGAATAGTTTCTTCCAAAAGAAGCACCATAAAAAGTATAAGACTATGTAATTCAACAAAAACTATGTAATTCTTAATTGAAATGAATAGTTACAATCATCATAAATTTAATTAACAGCCAAACCAACATTTTTCCTTCTCAATTTCTTCGCTAAAATCAAGTGTATATAACCTCGCCACATCATAAAAAATAAAACATGAAAATAAAATAGTTGAGCAAGCACGATGTAAAGGAGAATCAGTCTAATTATAACAATTATCTTAAGGGTGAGTAAACTATCCCTGATTATGCACATATTTCTCCGTGTACCTTAAACGTGGAGAAGATATGTGATAACTTTCAGTTAGGTGAAAATGGCGACGAGCCGAGAATCGAACCTGGGATTACTACTTTCATCGCAGAGGTATTAATCACTACACCATCCGTTCACCTTCCACAATCGTACACCATTTCCACCCAGACCTATTATATTATTTTATATTTTTTGTTTTATATTTTATATTTTGTATTTTGTATTTTATATTTTATATTTTATATTTTATATTTTATATTTTATATTTTATATTTTATATTTTATATTTTATATTTTATATTTTATATTTTATATTTTATATTTTATATTTTATATTTTATATTTTATATTTTATATTTTATATTTTATATTTTATATTTTATATTTTATATTTTATATTTTATATTTTATATTTTATATTTTATATTTTATATTTTATATTTTATATTTTATATTTTATATTTTATATTTTATATTTTATATTTTATATTTTATATTTTATATTTTATATTTTATATTTTATATTTTATATTTTATATTTTATATTTTATATTTTATATTTTATATTTTATATTTTATATTTTATATTTTATATTTTATATTTTATATTTTATATTTTATATTTTATATTTTATATTTTATATTTTATATTTTATATTTTATATTTTATATTTTATATTTTATATTTTATATTTTATATTTTATATTTTATATTTTATATTTTATATTTTATATTTTATATTTTATATTTTATATTTTATATTTTATATTTTATATTTTATATTTTATATTTTATATTTTATATTTTATATTTTATATTTTATATTTTATATTTTATATTTTATATTTTATATTTTATATTTTATATTTTATATTTTATATTTTATATTTTATATTTTATATTTTATATTTTATATTTTATATTTTATATTTTATATTTTATATTTTATATTTTATATTTTATATTTTATATTTTATATTTTATATTTTATATTTTATATTTTATATTTTATATTTTATATTTTATATTTTATATTTTATATTTTATATTTTATATTTTATATTTTATATTTTATATTTTATATTTTATATTTTATATTTTATATTTTATATTTTATATTTTATATTTTATATTTTATATTTTATATTTTATATTTTATATTTTATATTTTATATTTTATATTTTATATTTTATATTTTATATTTTATATTTTATATTTTATATTTTATATTTTATATTTTATATTTTATATTTTATATTTTATATTTTATAATGTATACATTAAACATTAAACATTATATATTATATATCCCGGATTACTTGTGAGAATATACGTTCAAAACATATCGTTGGTTAGTTAGAGGGATGAGGTCTTCCTTTCTCCATTAGATTTTTTCTTTTGACGTCCCTACAAAAAAAGAGCGCTCCATACGCTAGTTGTCGCCATCTCCACGTATTAGTAGGAAAATATGGTCACACAACACGTGCAAAGAACTCACGTACATTGATTGTACACTAAGCATAATTTTGTCTGTTGTGCAAATATGTCGATAGGAATTGGGAAACCTACTTACCACTTATTAGAGAGATCTTACTCCAATGGATTGCAAGCTAAAACAGTAGTTCCCAAAGTGTGTGCCAGGGCGATCTGGTGTACCACAATACAATGTCAGAGGTGCCATGTCTCCAAGCATTGTAGACACCAATTTTAAAATTTGAATACAATATACGTTTATATCACGTATATATAAACAGAACACGTTCATTGTGCACTAAACAGTTAATAAATAGAGTTCCATTCAGACTCTCCATCCTCTGCAAAATCAATGACCTCCGAGACGGTTTTGTGCGCATAGGTTTCCTCTGGCGTCGATCCATCGCCTGCACCATCTCCACTGTACTTGTCTGCTCGGTCTGCCCCTTCCACAAGCATGTCGTCGCCTCATCCGGTTACGTCATAATGGCCCAATCTGCTAGCGGCTCAGTGGGGACGCCGCCGACGGCGGTTTTGTGAACGCAACGGAACGGTGTTGGGGGCGGTAACGGGCAACGTAGAGAAAGAGGTCTCTGCCAGGGACAAGGGCATGGAACGGAATGACATCGTGGTGGTGACCTCAAATGGAGGGAGACAAGGGATGTGGAGATAGTGTGTGGAACAAGGAATTGCGAAGAGTGACCGGTTGGAAATAGACCAAATCTGCTCAGGAAGGGAAGATGGGTATGAGCACGTGGTGAAATACGGTAAGAGATTATGGTAGATATCTTTGAGAATAGAGAGGAAATACAAGGGGAGGGGAATCGGGAGAAAAATTTGCACCTCCACCCTAAATATTAACAAAAATGGAAATAGAAGAAAAAAAATACAGTTTTCCCCGGTTTAATCATACTTATGGGATAATCATACACGGGTTCTGAAAACGTTAAGTTTTCGTGCACCTATTACAGATAAGAGAAGATGTATCTCATTCGGTCACTAATGGGTCACGACCTTGACATCCTTGGCTTAAATTTCTGACTACACCCTCGAGGAGGTAAGGTTTATATGAATCCCAGACACAGACGTAAGATATAAGAGAGGAATGTATGTAAATGAGAGAAGTAGAGTATTTACGAATGGTAGGTGAAAGAGGACATACGAAAGACGAACCGTGCTCATGCCATCTTCTGGCCAACCACTGCGGTGGCGAACTGCCTTAATCTAATCGTTCTTGGGTCTTCCGGCCTCAATGCCAACGCCCACGAATCCGGCTCGCTTTGCTCATGGCCTCTTCCACCTCATCTCCTCTCTTCAGTCTGTGCTGCAGCCATCTCTAGTCATTCCACTTATCTAGCAGCTTCAGATCCCCTCTTTCACCCACTCTGAATCGTTGCAGACAATGTGCGCTCCAACCTCATCGTCTTAAGTTTTCGAATGATGCTATCCTCTTCGAGTTCGCTGCGTCGACACTTTTAGCTCCCCCCCCTCCTTCTCCGTCATTGAGTTCATTGCACATTGTAATGACGTTTCCATGAGTGTAATAGTTGTACAAGTATCTCTAACTCGGGTATCTCCGATTCCTATCACAAAAGCCTTTCGTTAATTGTTGGCTATGATCTTCATGAGTCCACTTACGTCTAATGTTGGTTTTAATTTCAACCTGATATTTTGTCGTTTCTACATCATCATTAGAACTTGGTACACACTTCTTTAGTCCTCGAAACATTTCTCTTTATGACCACTGTTGGCTAACTACTATTCAACATAATTCAACTCAACGACTTATTTTAGACCTTTTTATTATTTTACATCCATTTACAACGTTCCGAATCTTGTTTGATTCTTTGTCAGACATTAGTGACCTTCACAACTATGTTATTACATTGTTACAATACGATAAAAATAAATATATATTAAGTAAGTATTAACAAAAATTATATTAGGCAAACACAAACATGTATTTCTATTGTCGTATAACTATTTAATAACAAAGCTTGCAATGGGATATGTGCCTGCCGATGACTCGACGAAGAGTCTAAACATTAAAAAAGTGAAATAATAGGAAATTATCTAAAAGACAATCGTTTCGTTGATACATCACAATAATAAAATACAATATTAGACTAAATAAGCATTTAGCAATTTCATATACTTGAAACGGTCACCTACGAACTGTGTCATTTTGTAAAATTTATTAATTTTGAGGTAATATCGTATATCCGTTGAGTAGAGTCTAGAGTCCGTTTCGGCGAAAGAGGAAGGTTAATGGTTTAAACCTCACCGGATTTTAACATTTGAGTCGAAGAACAAAAAACAAAAAAAATGACAAATTGTTTTTGTACATACAATTGCATTTGTTTGAAGGAGTAGATAAAGTTTATTGGCTTGACATAAGAAGTAATTTTCTTAATTATTTATTTAAAGTCACATCAACTTCAACAAATGGCCTTGAAAAGGTATTAATTTATTTTTATTTGAAATAATTTTAGTGGTTGATGAAAACCCAGAAATGTTTTGAATATCAAAAGCATACAGATGAGGTAAAAGTATTAGAAACAACAGTATAATATCGCCTCCTTCAAACATTTATTCATCCTCCCTGTCGCCTTTGTGGAGAAGCGAATGCGCAATGGAAATCGTCATCCTCAGTCATCGCCCGGAGCAATCCTCGCGTTTTGCGGTAACCCCCTGCGTGCGTCGCGCAACCGAGGCGTGGGAGGGTCGGTTTCCGCCCCGAGGCGTCAGGGCAAATGCGGGCGATGGCGGAGGCAAGCTCACACGGACGCGAGTGGGTAAGCGCATTCGGAACCTCGAAATGTAGCCGCGCCGCGTCGCGCCGCCGGCGGTGGTAGACGCCGGCACAACCGCTACACCACCGCCGTCGTTCTCCAGGAATCGATAGAAAGGGGCCTCCGAACTTTCGTTCGTGCTCCGCGACTACACGCCGCCGCCGCCGCACCGCCTCGTGGCCGGAACTACCCGTCTGCACACTCCCCGCTCACCCCTTTCTCTTAATTCCTCGCTTGCACCCCTAGGCTTTATGTCGTTGTTCGACCGCACGTTTAGTTTCTTGCACGCGTGAAAGCGTTTAACGGGAGTTAACGGTGCGGAGTGGCGCGAAGTCTGGTGTGGCGGCGGGCGACACAGAACCGCATTGTCGTTTGCTGTTGTTGGAGTGCGGTTGCGCCGCGCGTGGGTATGAAAGAGTTTGGAGAAAGAACAACGCGACGGCCAGTGGAGAGCAAAGGGTGTGTGACGCGGTGTGGAAGCGTTTAAAACAGGTTTTCAAACGGGCTCATGCAATTTGTTGGTGTGTCGGTACGCGAGGATGTACTTTTCCGGTTTCGACGGTAGTATTGACTTTCTCGAGTTGCGACGATAAAAAATTGCTGCAGGGGTTGGGTTGTGGAGCCATTTTGAGAGGGAATGCACATATCATTTTGTTCGTAGGTCCACCAACTGGATTATTATTAAATTATGTCCAAGGTAAATTGAAATGATTCTTCCCTGCTTCTTAAAATTCGTACTATAACTCATTTGGTAAGGTGAAGAACTGAAGCGTAAAACAACATACAAATCTGTATTTCAAGTAAGCATTAAATGTACAGTTTCCTTTATATATTTATTAATGGAAGGAAAAAGCGTTATTGTCAACAAACTCATTTATTATAAATTCACTATTTTATATTGGACGAAACTATCACGATAATAATTGTAGATTACCTATCATAATATAGTATATATATATATATATATATATATATATATATATATATATATATATATATATATATTCTAT